>SKCR01032231.1:0-151129 GCA_019454045.1 Zanthoxylum bungeanum | reverse complement strand
CAACCCCAACAAAATCTCCCACTTGCTATAGTGCCAAAATCGATTGTATCTAATACCCATCGACTCCACGTGTTTTTATCAAACAACTTCGGAGGTATGGCCTTTTTCATCAGCAGGTCTGCTACATTATCTTCACTCGTAACTTGCACACGACAATATCCCCTCGCGACACGATCTCTCGAATGATGTGGTACTTGCGTTCCACATGCTCGACTTCTGATACGTCCTCGGTTCCTTGCTTGCGCAATGGCTCCAGTATTATCACAGTATAACGGAATTGCATTCTCGATACTTGGGAAAACTCCCAATTCTTGATAAAGTTCTTTATCCACACAGCCTCTTTTGCAGCTTTAGAAGCTGCAATATATTCCGCCTCAGTGGTGGAATCTGCTGTGTGATCCCTGTTGGAACTCTTCCAACAAACTGCACCTCCGTTAAGGGTAAGACAAATCCAGATGTAGACTTTCTATCATCGGGATCCGATTGAAAATCGGAGTCTGTATACCCATTAACCTGCAGTTCGTTTCCTCCATAAATTATCAACTTATCCTTAGTACCTTTAAGATACTTTAGGATATGTTTAATGGCCATCCAATGGTCATTACTGGATTGGACTGATATCGACTAGTTACGCTAACAGCGAAACAGATATCAGGTCTCGTACATAACATGGCATACATTATGCTACCCAAACACGAAGTATAAGGTTGGTTAGACATTCTAACCTTCATCTTCTGTTTGTGGACACATCTTCTTAGAAAGATGAATCCCATGTCTGAACGGTATGTTTGCTGTCTTACAGTTACCAAAATTATACCGTTCCAAGATCTTATCTATGTACGTTGATTGGGATAACCCAATCAGCCTCCTTTGTCTATCTCTATAGAGTTTTATCCCTAAAACATAGGAAGCTTCTCCCAGGTCCTTCATGGAGAAATTCTTACAGATGTATGCTTTGACGCTTTGTAACATACCTAAATCATTCCCAATGATTAGGATGTCATCAACATATAGGACTAAAAATACGACCATGCTCCCACTGGCCTTCTGATACACACAGGATTCTTCCGAATTCTTGAGAAAACCAGACGATCTAATAATCTCGTCGAATCGAAGATTCCAACTTCGTGAAGCTTGTTTAAGTCCATAAATGGACTTCTTAAGCTTACATACCATACCCGAGGTTTTGCTGGATGCAAAACCTTCTGGCTGTTCCATATAGATTTCTTCATCAAGAAATCCATTTAGAAAAGCCGTTTTGACATCCATTTTCCAAATCTCGTAGTCATGATACGCAGCTATAGAAAGCAAAATCCGGATAGACTTAAGCATTGCCACCGGCGAAAAAGTTTCATCGTAGTCGACGCAAGGTCGCTGCGTGTAACCTTTTGCTACCAGTCGGGCCTTGTAAGTTTCAACCTTACCGTCAGGCCCGCGCTTCCTCTTGTAAATCCATTTACAACCGATAGGAACAATTCCTTCGGGAAGCGGAATCAAGTCCCAAACTTGATTTTCATGCATTGAGTCTATCTCGGATTTCATGGCACTTTGCCATTTCACGGAGTCGATGTCCAACATCGATTCTCTATAGGTGAAAGGATTTGTCTCTTCAACTAAGAGAACATCCAGACTCTTTTCTTGTATCAAATACAAGCGTTCAGGAGGTCTAGATACCCTTTCCGACCTAAGGAGTGTGTGTGTTGAAGGTCATTCATCTACTTGAACTTCAGGTTCCTCCGTTGGTTCGTTGTTTTCAGGTTGGACTTCATCAAGCTCAACCTGTCTATGATTACCACCTTCTGACAAAAATTCTACTTCTAGAAATTTTGCGAAGCGAGCTACGAACATATTTCGATGCTCGGTATCATAGAACATATATCCCCTCGTATTCGAAGGATATCCGACAAACCTAAACTTTTACCCTCGAGGCGAAAGCTTATCTTGCTGAGTCACCCTGACATAGGCAAGACAACCCCAAACCTTAATATAATTAAGATTTGGTCTCCTACCGAACCATATCTGATACGGTGTCGTAGGAACAGCCTTTGAAGGAATCTTATTCAAAAGATGTGCTGCTGTTAAGAGAGAGTAGCCCCATAAGTAATAGGGCAAATCTGTGAAACTCAACATCGATCGTACCATATCCAATAAAGTCCGATTTCTCCTTTCAGATACACCATTGTGCTGTGGTGTACCTGGAGGAGTATATTGAGCGAGAATCGCATTCTCCTTCATATAATCCATGAACTCACCACTCATATATTCGTCGCCTCGATCTGATCGAAGGCATTTAATATATTTACCAGTTTGTTTTTCTACTTCATTTCGGAACTCTTTGAACTTTTCAAGGTTTCCGATTTATGTCGCATCAAATACACATAACCGTACCGTGACAAATCATCGGTAAAGGTAACGAAGTACGAATAACCACTGTGAGCAGTTTGACTTAGTGGACCACATACATCAGAATGTACGAGTTCCAGTAAGTTAGTGGTGCGGTGTCCAACACCAGAAAATGGGATACTTAATCAATCAATTTAACCAAATCATGCTTCAATTGATTTTACCCAATTTCAAACCCTAACTTTTTTCATGCTTGATCAAAGCTCATAGATACCATTATTGGTTTCTAGATTAGGTCCCAAGATCATGAAATCAATCAAGAAAAACGCATGAATACAACAAAGGAGAATGGCGGAAACATTACTCACATTGATCGGTTCTTGAAACACGATGAACACAAGTCTTCAAGCCTCTCAAACCCGCGACAGTGAAGCTCCTTGTACTGCTGGACTGCTTGGTTTTGGTCCTTTTTGTTCCTCCAAGAATCGGCCATGGGTGGACTCCATGGAAGCTCCAAGCTTCAAGCTCCAAAATGATTCCATGCTCATGTAATGGCTGCCCTAGCACCTTAGGATGATTCATGGTGTGTGCTAGCACTTCTTCTTCTTATTTGCTTCTCACTGATTCGGTTAACCAGAAAATGGAGAGAAGAATCGACTCCAAGTCGAGTGAGGAAGAAAGAAAGAGATGAGGGAAAATGATTTCCCAAGAAATCGTATGGATGGAGAGAGAAAAAGGAAATAAAAATGTTTTTATATATATTTGTTTTTACAAAATCAAATACCAAAATATTTTTAATTTCCAAAAAGTCAAAAAGCAAAAAGGCAATTAAAGTTTTTCAACCACCACATCAATCACTCAAATCAATCAATCAAATTGTCACATCACTCAAAGTGACATGTGATTTGACGCTTGATGTGACTAGCGATTTGACGCTGGATTTGACTTGCGTGCCGCACTCGAATTTGAAATGCGAATGCGCTCGTAAATTATCCCGGGCTCGGGTTCGCTAATTCCAAATTAACGAATTTTCCGTTGCGCCGTATTTAAATGATTACGCCTAGCGAAATCACTATTCACATCGCTAACGAATTAATTCTAAATTAATTCGTTCACCCGAATTAAAATCTAATTTTAATTCCGCGTCGAAATCCAATTTCTGTCCAGTATCGGATGTTCACGTGCTAGGCTTGGGCTGGAATTATGTCTGCCCCGTACGAAGCACATATCGGATGTCTGGTAACTAGTCTCCATAATCGGATATACATGACCTTGTCATAATATCCCGATAGCTCGAGCATTTAAGAGAACGAGTTCCGTATCCTACGTGACCATCATCTTCATATGACTGGAGTGACACTTCCGTCTTGACATCACACCCAACACACTTCGATTCTCAATATACCCAGCATTGGCGTACACAGAACCTGTTAAAGCCCTGGACGATCTCAACCAAAGTATATTGATTGTCGCAAGTATTAGCGGTGCAAGTCTCAGGTTAAGACCAAATACACCTACCCTGATTGCAGACTCTCATAAACACATAGTCATACTACCAATGGGATTCCGCAGGGGTCTATCCAGAGTGAAACTGTTTCCCGTACCATCGGTAAAACACAACCTCCTATCACACTTGCATGAGTATCCTATACCCAAATATATGAGAACTATGTCGTTGTGCCCTCACAACATGCACAAGTGTAATACTAGTCTTTTACGTATTTATCGATGTCCAATCTCGATAATACTCTGACTAGGGATATTTAATGATTTATCCTACATGGACTGATACTGTCTCATATCATTCTCCGTCCAGGAACAAATCATAGGGACCTCTCATCACTTATACATCTAGGTGATCTAATCACAAATGATAAGAGTGCAATACAAATAGTGACGCTATGGGTCATAATTGTCCAACAGTTCTGTTGCCGTATGAAATGTCGTTTAGATCTTATACTGTCATCCGACTTATCGGTTGAAATATTTTGGATGACATGTCATCCTTCTCGGTGTTATGCGTACGACTTGTCGTACATATACCGGATGACATGTCGTCTGTAAAGAAGGAAGATGTACGACTTGTCGTACATAAGCCGGACGACTTGTCATTTTTTTCTCTATATAGCGGATGACATGTAGTACATCTATTCTGGGAGTGTTTTTCTGGGTTAAGACAGATTCGTCAAGCCAACTTCTAGGGTCCATATCTTTCTCAAATTTAATCTGAATTAAGCAAATGATATACCAAATTGAAGATCTCATGACCTAGTTTTCAAAAAATATTTGAATATGCGATTATCAATTTTATACAGAGAGTTATTACGGCCCAAAGTTGGAAGAAAATTATTTTTGTAAAAAATAAAAACCAAAAGCATTTTCAACATTTTTCATGCATGTTCATGCAATTTTTGTGTAATCTAACTAGAATACATGCATTTAAGCTCTGATACCAATGGAGGAAATATAATTCCTAATATATTTACATGTTTGTCATTTTAAAAACCATACATGTATTACTAGTCCTAGATTTATTTACAAACTAATTGAAATAAATCTAAGTTAACCCAACACAATTGCATACCTTTCTTCTTGTAGAGACCTTTTAATCAAACTTAATCGATTGCTTAACTCAATAAGTAAATGGTCTTATTTATAGGAGGGAAACCAAGTCACTATTAGCTCACATGAATGGATTACTATTAATCTTTTATTACTATTTAATCACATGTATTGATTACTATGTAATCACATGTATTTGGATGCATAATGACTTTCTATAACCCTTCCAAAAATGTTACCATCATGGGTGTACCATATGTTCCCCACTTAAAAATTTACTAATTGTTGTTACTTAACAACACTCTTGTTGTTACTTAATTATTTGATTAACAACTCTTATTGTTACTTAATAATTTCCAACATGAAATTATTACTAATTGTTGTTATTTAACAACACCAAATAATTTCCAATCAACAATTTCCAACACTATTATTTGCCAAATTCCTGCAAAGATAAAAGGAATAATTATCACGTTCATTTTTTCAGAAATCCTAGAGCTTGTTGGGTGTCATATCCATGAGGAAAAAAAGCTTACAATAATGTTAAATTTGGCAAAGTTCCAAGGAAATTTGGAATGCTTCCACTTAAGCTGTTGTCTCTTAGACAACTGTCATTAACAAATTTTTTTTCCAGATTATATATATACTTTACTAACACGAAATAATTGTGGTTTGAATATGTACAACGATCCATGTGGTTGCCCATCGAATGGGTAACAAGCTTTTGCTTAATTTGATTTATACTCTATTAGCACTAGCTAAGACTTTCTCGTATTAAAGATTTGACATGAAAGGGCATTATACTCACATTGTTTGAAGGGCATCCATGGACACTACAAGAATTTTAGCTTTTAGCATCGTAATTAAAATTCAACGCCAAATATCAGGCTTTTAGCGATGAAAATAATTTTCGACGCCAAATATTCAACTTTTTTCGTCGAAAACAGTTATCGACGCTTAAAGTACACTTATAGCGTCGAAAAATATTCGACGCTAAATTATTTTACTATTCCAATAATTTTTGGCGCTAAATGTTATACTTTTAGCGTCAAAACTATTAGTCGACGCCAAAAACAAGACATTTAGCGTCGACTAAGTAGCGTCGCTAAAGGTTTATGAAGATTCAACCGACAATCCTTTAATTTTTAGCGTCTAAATTTATGTCGACGCTAAAAATCAGATATTTAGCGTCGAATAAACTATTTCGACGCTAAAAATTACAACAATTAGCGTCGAATTTTTATTTTCGACGCTAAATATAGATTAAAATGTAGAATGCCACCACCCTTATCCCCCTCCCCTCTGTTTTTTCTCCCATTCTCTTCATTTTCATCCTCTGAAATCTCAGAATCTGTCCTATGCAATCTCACAACTCTCCTACAAAATTTCAATAAAATTGTAATCAATTTTCCATAAGGTAAGTCTTCTTTTATATTTCTTTATTATTTTTCAATTTTTATGATTATGTTTATTATGTACTTTTTGTTAGTGGTTTATGTTCATATATGTAGATTAAGTTAATTAATTAACTAAATAGAATTTTTCTGTAAACTATTTACTTTATCAACTAATATATATGTATATGCTTAAATAAATAATTAATGAATTAGTAATGTTGATGAGTGTAATATGATATTTAATAATTATATTATTATATTTAGGTATTCACTTAAATGGATAGAAATTAGATGAGCTCGCTGGATAGATTGATTGTTGAATATCGTAATGGAGTGTATGAGTTTATGGAAGTCGCAAAGCAACACATTGATGCAGAAGGTCGTGTTCGGTGTCCATGTGCAAATTGTTTGAATAGGAAAAGGAAATGGTTAGATGAAGTTCATAATCATTTATACATGCCAGGAATATCACCAACTTACCGTACGTGGATTTATCACGGTGAGCAGTATCATTCTCAGTCACGGTTTATTGATTCCGGTGAAGGGAGCAATAGTTACAATCAACCTGTAAACGATGAGATAACCGATGCTTTGCATGACTTACAAGGTCCACAACTTGGTAATAGTGTCAGTGGTGACATGCCAGTGTTAAGTGGAAATGATCAAAATTTATTTAGTGAACTACTTGATGAGGCAAAAAAAATTCCATTTGAAGCTCCTGGAATGTCGATCTTGAATTTCATTGTGAAATTATTACACATTAAAGTGATCAACAGAATGACCAACAAAAGTATTGATATGATGCTAGAGTTACTGGGCCAAATGTTACCGGTTGGAAGCGAATTGCCTAAGTCATACTACGAGGCAAAGAAAATGTTGCGTGATCTAGGAATGGGGTATGAATCCATTCATGCTTGTAAGTATGATTGTGTATTATTTCGTGCCGAGTATGAATCACTTGAATATTGTCCGATATGTGGTGAAAGTCGGTACAAAGTCTGTGGTACGGGGAAGAAAGTGCCTCAAAAGATATTGTGATATTTCCCTTTAATGCCCAGGCTGCAAAGATTGTTCATGTCACGACACACAGCGACTGACATGATGTGGCATCATGAAAAGAGGATCGGTGCAGAGGGCATACTTAGACATCCTGCGGATGGAACCGAGTGGAAGGAATTTGATGACATGTACCCCCGTTTCGCTGAGGACCCCCGTAATGTCAGGTTAGGTCTTGCCTCTGATGGTTTTAACCTATTTGGGAATATGTACAACTCTTATAGCATGTGGCCCGTTATTATTTTTCCATATAACTTACCTCCATGGAAATGTATGAAGGATCCGTTCATGTTTATGTCATTGCTTATCCCTGGTCCACGTTCCTCTGGTAAAGATATGCATATTTACTTGAGACCATTGATCGAGGAGTTACAAACATTATGAATGTGGGTGTGTATACCTATGATGCAGCTTCCGAGCAGTATTTTCAGATGCATGCCGCATTATTGGGACCATTAATGATTTTTCAGCTTATGGTTCATTATCTGGATGGAGCACTAAGGGATACATGGCATGTCCAGTTTGTGCGGGTCAAACACCTTCGCAACGATCACGGAATAAAATAGGATACACATGGCACAGAGATTTCTTGAGTTGAGTCATCCTTGGCGGAGGAGTAAATTATTTAACGGTCAACATGAACCTCAGAGTATGCCCAGTCCATTGTCTGGATTCGACATACTTTGCCAACATCAATATCTCAGAGACAGCACACCAGGTAAACATCCTAAAATAGAGAAAAAATCGAAAACGCTTACCTGAAGAGTTGAATTGGACAGGAAAAATTATTTTCTTTGAGTTAGAATATTGGGGGACTCTGAGTTTGCGACATAATTTGGATGTAATGCATATAGAAAAAACATTTGTGAGAGTTTAGTGGGCACACTATTCAATATTCCGGGTAAGACAAAAGACACTGTAAATGCTAGATTGGACCTACAAGATCTTAGAATTCGTAGTGAATTGCATTTACAAGTCACTTCTCGAGGTCTTATTAAGCCACCTGCTAGTTATGTGCTCACTCAATCAGAGAGAAAATCATTTTGTGATTGGCTGAAAATGGTTAAATTCCCTGATGATTATGCAGCGAATATTGGGCGTTGGGTCAGAGATGATACAATAACGAGATTAAAGAGTCACGATTGTCATGTGTTTTCTCGAGATTCTTCTTCCTGTTGGCATTCGACCTTATCTCCCCCATGAATGTATGCGACGTCGTACTTGATCTATGTGGCTTCTTAAATAATTATGTCAGAGGACATTAACCACAACTGTTATTGATGAACTTGAGCGAGGAATCGTGATAATCCTATGCAAGATGGAGCGAATTTTGCCACCCTTTTTTTTTATGTGATGGTACATCTGGCCGTGCATTTACCGGCTGAAGCTAGAAAGGGAGGTCCTATCCATACAAATGAATGTATCCCGTTGAGAGGTACTATATATAAACAGTTTTAAATATTACATTCTTAAATTTTTACTGTGCATTGAATTTAGTTTTAATGCAAACTTGTTGTCATATCCGCAGGGCTTGGGGAGATTACAAACATATATTGAAAACAAGGCGCGCCCTGAAGGGTCAATAGCTGAAGCTGTTGTAATAAGTGAAGCAATAACATTTTGTTTGATGTACATGCAGAATATTGAAACTTATTTTAATCGTCGGCCATGAAACTATGATGAAGATGCAAGTAATTCGCAAGATATTATAGTGTTCCGTCAAAATTGCAGACCATTTGGAGCAGTAGGTGTCAAATTACTAACCCTTCAGGAAGTTCAACGTGCGCATTGGTTTATATTGAGTAATTGTGATGAAGTGCAACCGTATTTAACGTAAGTTTTTCTGGTGCATAACCATAGTATTTTTTCCATACATTAACCTAACTCATTTTTTGTAGGCAACATCTAACAATGCTACAATGTGGTGGTGACCATAACGTTGATGAAACACACAAAAAAGAATTTCCTAAATGGTTTGAGACAACTGTAAGGCCTAACATTTTATATTTATTTTTATCCTAACATTAAATATTTCAATTTGTTATATTAACACATCTATTTCTCTCATTGTTAGATTAACAACCAAGTGCAAAATGGTCAATTGGACTCGTCATCCTCGTTGGTTTCTTTGGCTTATGGGCCTCAAAAGCAGGCTTATGAATACAATGGATGCATTGTCAACGGAGTTAGATTTCATACCGAACAGCGAGATGTTACTCATGTGACTCAGAATTATGGAATTATAGTCCAAGGAGAACACGGCTCAGATCTTATTGACTTCTACAGAGTGTTGCAATCGGTCATTGAGTTGATATACCGACCCAGACGACATATTGTGATATTCGACTGTAAGTGGTTTGACACAAATGCCAGAAAGAGGAGAATTCAAGTTAGTAATCATCTAACGTCAATTAATGTTCAACGTTTTTGGTACAAGAATGATCCATACATTTTTTGTACCCAAGCACGTTCAGTGATATATATATCTGATCCAAAGTTAGGAACTAGATGGATGGTGGTAGAAAAGTTACAACATAGGGGCATTTGGGACACGCAGGAGAAAGATAGAGTTGACATATCAGATGAAACACAAGAAGTCTCCGGCAACTTCGAAGTTCCTGAACAGATATTTTATGGACCAACTGTCACCGTTCCTGAAAATATCACATTAAAACGAGATAGTACAGACGTTGAGATAATTCCTCATTCTGAAGTGAGCGTTGAAGTAGCAAGTGAAGAAGAATTTGACACTGAAGATGACTTCGATTCCAGTCACGAATCCTCAAATACCGAAGATAATAGTGATTAATGAAGTTAGTGTATTTTGTGATTGATGAATAATTTTCTGGATTATAATGTATGGTTGTTGTTTTTAATTATTATTTAAATATGGTTGAAAGATTGTCGTAATTATTAATAGTATAATTATCATATAATTGTTATTATTATTTTTAATGGTAGACATTTAGCGTCGAAATATAATAGTCGACGCTAAATGTTAGACATTTAATGTCAAAATAAGAATCGACGCTAAATGACAGACATTTAGCGTCGACTATTATATTTCGACGCTAAATGTTCGACGCTAAATGTTATACATTTAGCGTCGAAAAGTATTATCGACGCTAAATGTCTAACATTTAGCGTCGATTTGTTTAATTTCGACGATAAATAAAAAAATTAAATTTCCCGGAAAAATAACCCTAATTTTTTAATAAGCCGCCAACTTTTTAGCGTCGAAATTATTGGCTTTTGGCGTCGAATAATTTCGACGCTAAATGTCCATTAAATCCCTAAAACCAGTGTCTTCTTCTTTCTCGGCTCAGACGACCAAAACCATATATTTCTATCTGCCTTCTTCTTCTTTCTCGGCTCCAACCACTATTCTTCAGCAAATTCATAGACTTTACAAGTAAGTCTCATATAAATGAAGTTTAAGTTTAAGTTAAATATTGCGATATGAACATTAGAGCAAATAGTGAATTTAAAGAGTGAATTTAACAATAAATCTACCCTCATGGTTAATAGATTGGAGTTTGGGTGAGATTATGGGTGTATGATGGCTGGGGGTTGTTGATTAGTTTGCTCATGGATGTGGGGTATTGAGGGTTTCTGGTTCTTGGCAGTGCGAATGGTGAATCAAATGGCTTGCGTGAGTGGCTCTGTGGTTGCTGGATGGGTTGTGTTGTTCGTGTGGAGAGTTCGTTGCATGAGTGAGCAGTGAAGGGGTGTGGCTGGTGAAGGTGAGAACAGCAGCAATTTGCTGCTGTTCTGGGTGGTGGCAGAAGGAAGTATGTATTCTTGAGGGTTAGTTTTGTGGGGTCTGTGTGTTTGAATTGGTCGGTTGGAAGGGGCTGTTGATTATTTGTTGAGTGAGAGAGAGCCAAATGAAAACGAAAGGTTAGAGTGTGAGAGGAGAGAGCAGTCTTAGGGTTTGTGTTTTAGTGTCTCAAATGAGAGGGGAGGCTGCCGAGTCTTGTGATACAATAACGAGTTTATTTGTTAGTTGCCGAATGATTGTAATCAAAAGGAGAGAGCGTGTGAGTGCCGTGAGGGACTAGAGAGCTTAGGGGTTTGGAATTGCATGGCTTGTGGTGAATTTGGCGTTGTTTGCTTGTGGCTATGTGAGTGAGAGCTTTGTATATTTTTTTTGTTGTGATTCTTGTATGTGAGTGAGATTTAGGTGAGCGAGAGAGGGAAGGCCAAGGCCGAGAAAATTTCGATTAACATTAAATTTGGAATGTGTTTGGTTTGGTTAAGTTTAGTTTGGTTTGGTTTTGTAATATAATGTTCATACATATACTATAAAATGCATGTGTTTGGTTTGGTTCTATTACATTCAAAATACATGAAACTTTTTATGCTTTTACAGATGGCACCGGGCAATCGCAGACGCGCTAATGCGACTCCATCTACATCAGCAAGGAAAACTGGCCCTGGTGGAGTCTCTGCTAGCACAGGTGAGTCTAGTACAGCGAAGGGTCGAGGACGCACCTGTGGCCTGGGGTTGTCTAAGTACGTTAAGGCTCACGGCCGTATCCGGATTGAGATATCAGATGATGGACACAGTCAAGTCGGACAACATAATTCAGCGTTTAATACAGCCATAGGAGCTGCAGCTCGATATGAAGCTCCCCAAAACTACGTTTCTGGGAGAAAGATACCGTGGGAGACGAAAATCAACCAGCTATTCTCTTCGCTACTTGTAAGTTTTCGATATTGTTTGTTAGTTAACATTTTTATTTTATACTTATTTTTACTCGGTTGCTATGTTGGGGTTGGTGCTCAGAGCGCCAATTCGGACCGTATTTATGTCTGATTCATGAATACGAACATCCCCTTATTCCATAATATTTACTTTATTTTTGGTGCACCTCTTGTTCTTATATACGTATTCGATCTAATTACTATTAGATTGAAACTAAATGTGGTTTAGTGATATGTATATATTAGACAAATACCCGATAATATAGTACAATACACAGTTACAAAGGGAGTTTGTAATTGACATTGGGAAGTGTCACTGTTATATAATATTATCAAACATAGTTCCTGGTCAAGATTCACTAACACGGGTCGGTTAGTCAAATCCGTTAAGACCAGTACATGTCGTATATCGAGACTTGGTCCGATGGTTTATCCCAGTGAACCATGAGTCTGGGGAGACTCGTATAGACGTGTAGGTGTTTATAGTGTATAAACACTGAACGGCTCACCGAAGATTCTTAATGGATGGTACTCCAACGTCAATAAGAATCTTCTCGGGTTGAGTAGCATAGTGGTCCTTCGACTTGAGACACCACTGTGGATGTATGAGACATCCTCCACACTTAGATGGCAGTCACGTCACCGATCTATTTAGATCAGACCTCTGCCTGTTCGTTGGGTGTGGACCGATCCTCAGGATATCCTGTGTGTATCAAGATAGGATCCGTCAGTTCTGTGTACAGAGCATAGGTAGTCCATATATTATTAGCAGTCTGTTAAATCTGTGGCCACAGTATACTTCGGAAGTAAGTTCCGAGTGTTATTTAAAGATTGCTAATAGATACGTCGACAAGATAATACCTATAGAGATTTGACGTTTACATCTGTATCTCTGGGATTATCTGGATACCTGTGACGGAGGGATTATACGTATGCAATGACCTCGACCTGTATGATTCAGCGAGATTATCCGTGATCATCATAATCTATGGGTGGATAGATTATGGACACGAAATTGGATTTCGTGACAGATATACCTGAATCTAGAGAGTCTCAATAATGAAATATACTCGTAGAGCACTAGAGCAACATTAAAATAATATTGATATTTATAAAGTCGTTTAAAGGTTAAACGCAAAATACATGCTTAGGGACCCGATAGTCATTTCCTTAATTGTTGTGTATTTACATTTAATACTTGATTAATTTAAATACACATTAATTAATAGTCAAATTGAGATATTTGACTAATATCATAAATGTATATATGTATTTAATATTTAATGAAATATAATACATATATTTAATATATTTGTATTTAATTAATTAATTAATTATTTAATTGTTAAATGATTAATTATAATTAAAATATAAATATTTTAAGATTTAGATATTTGTTTTAAGGCTTAGTTGCCTTTGTTGACCAAGTGATAAATATCTAATAAAGTGGTTTTTAGATATTTAATCAACTTGATCAAATTAAAGGTGAAATGAAATTGAAATTATATTTCTTGTATTTGGCTTGGCCAAATTCGGCCAAGGCTAAACTAAAACAAGTATTTATAGTTTTCATTTCATTTTCATTTGATAACCTAATGCACTTTAAAGAAAACTCCATTAATGGAAACAAAGGAAGCTTGTGAGAAAGAAAGAAGAAACCAAAGAAAGCTTGATTTTTAGTAAGTTTTTCCAACTTACTATTAGAAAGGAAAATGTTCCTTAGGATCTAGGCTTTAACATATAATGTTCTTAGGTTATTTCTTTCTTTATTCTTTGTGTTTTTGATGATGGAAGTTTTGATGAAAGTGTAGAGCATGTGTGATGAAGGAAGCTTATGGCTATTGTAGTAATAAGTGTTCTTTTGTGGTTTTGGAAACCTTGTTGCTAATCTAGAGTTATTGACCCACTCTTAGATGACCTAGATTTGATCTTGAGTTGTTTCATTGTGTTGAGACTTTGATTGGATGGAAGAAACATTATTAAAGTAATTGATTTAACCAATTTGGTCTAATTTGTCCAATTTGAAGAAATTGAAAAATTAGGGTCATGACCAATTCCAATTTGGGGATTTTCATATATGTTGTGCATTTGGATGTTTTTATGATGCATATAAAGTTTCATGTTCATTGGATTACATCTTGATGTGTTTTGATGCATGAAATGACAAAGTGCACACTTTGGCACCAAGGTGGTGCATTCGACCAAGAGTTGGAAATTTGGGGATTTGGTTGCTTTTGGTGTTTTGATGTTTTGAACATGCTAAGTTCATATTAGAAATGATTTAGAATCATTCAAAATTGATTAGATCAATTTCGGACTAAAATGGACAAAATACCAAATGTAAGGGCAATTCGGTAAATTCACTTAAATATGATTTATTGAATTTTATTTCATAATTTGATTATTGGAATATTAAATAAATATGTTTATTAATTAATCCGAGAAAAAGTTTTGAAATCGGAAGATACGATCTTCCGCCGCTTCCGCTACGTTACCGGATTCTGCCCCTAAAACCCCTACATGCTATTCATGTAGGAGTGGTTCGACTTCGATCTGACCAAAGTGAATGTCCAACAATATATTGACTACCACATGGGGAAAAGTTATAAAGATTATAGGACAAATGTCCTGAAACCAATATTCGACGAACATGGACCTTCAGATGCTCCACAACACAAGCCTGATTTTATAGATGAGCAAGACTGGACATTCTTATGTGAGCTTTGGTCTACCAAAAAACACGAGGTAAATTTTGAAATAAACGGAAATTTATAATTGTCTTTGTTTTCGGTACTTACATTGTTGGTAAATGCAGGATAAATGTCACGCAAATGCGAAAAATTGAAGTCACTTGCGTTTTAACCACCGTGGAGGTTCGAAGCCATTTATCCAACATCGTGCCGAACATTCTGAGGTAAATATATCCTAACGTAAAATTTAACAGTTCATTGGTTTTACTAATGTGGAATAATATTGAATTTATTTTCTGTTTATAACAGAGTAGCACAGGTGAGGTGCAATCATTTCCAGATTTTTTCCGTGTGACGCATTACAATGAGAGAAACAAATGGATAAATGAAGAAGCCGAACGCTGCTATGTAAGTTTCAGTTTTTAAAATAAAATAATTAATATTATATATAATATTTTTTTTTTCAAATTCTAATATTAACTTATTTTTTGAAACAGAACGAAATGATGGAACTCCAACATCAAACTCAGGAGACAGGGTCCGACCCGATACCAGATGAGCAGTTGTCGCAATTGGTTTTCAAGAATCAAACAGCTTACAACGTTGGCCTTGGCAATCGTAAGAAGCCGACGTCATCTGCACGCAGTACTGTTAATTCGGAAAATCCCTCTCTTCGAGACGAGTTAGCCACCACCCGAGACGAGCTGAAGCAGACTAAGGACGAGCTACAACAGGTCAAGGTGGACCACGAGAAGAAGATGGAGCATCTCGAACAGCAAATGCTGGTTTTCCGTCAGATGTTGGAGGCCTCAATCGGTCAGGGTGCATCGGGCTCGAGCGTCCCCCCATCACAACATTAATAAATTTTATATTTGGTTTTGTATAAACATTTTGAACAAATAGTTTTAATATAATATGTTTTTTTTCTAAAAAAAAAATTGAATATAATAATTATTATAATATTTCGTAATTCTGTTATTAATCAGAAATGTTTTTCAATTAAATAAAATATTAAATTAATTATTTTAGACTAAAAAAAAAGTAAATTAATAATTTTTTAAAAAAACAAATTTATTTTAACTATTAGCGTCGAAACAGTCGACACCAAATTCAATCTTTTGGCGTCGAACATTTCGACGCTAATAGTTACAAGAAAATCGCCGCAGTAAGTATACAGATATTACTTTTTTAATATACACTACAAAAAAAAGGGCCTTTAGCGTCGAAACTTTTCGACGCTAAAGTACAATTTTTTGACGCTAAAGGTTATTAGCGTCGAAAATTTCGACGCTAATTTTCGACGTAAAACTTGGACGAGAAAGGCAATTAGCGTCGAAATAAAAAATTTCGATGCTAAAGTACAATATTTTGCGTCAAAAATATTTCGACGTTAAAACATGTATTTGGCGACGAATAATTTCGACGCCAAAAAGTTGACCTTTAGCGTCGAAATATTCGACGCTAAATGTGATATAATATTAAAAAATATATATCATTTTATTACCTTTAGCGTCGAATATTTCGACGCTAAAATGTATAAGAATATTATTATTACAAATTAATCTCAAACTAATTTCATTACAAAAGTAATTAAATTTGTTATAAAAATTATTACAAATTTGTTACTAAAAATTTATAATAATGACATTTTTATTGATATAAAACTAAAATTACAAATTTTATCACAATAACAAAATATAAAATGATATTTTTATTGATATAAAACTAAAATTACAAAATTTATCACAAAAAAAAAAATATAAAATGATAAAATACAATGATAAAATACAATTTTCCATCTTCACTTTAATTTCTTCATTATCATCATTTTCACCATTTCTTCATCTTCATATTCCCCTACAAAAATAAATAAATAAATATTAGATGTGAATATAAAAACAAAAACAAAAAAACAAAGAAAACATTTAAGGAAAATAAATTTAGAGAGGAAATAAGAGTATGAGAGAAAGAAAGTGATAATAGAAGAAATGAAAGAGCAAATGAATTTATAGGCAAAAAAAAAACCTTTAGCGACGAAAAGGATTTCGTCGCTAAAAATTCTCAAATAGCGGGAATTTTTCCGCCAAAATTTTGATCTTTAGCGTCGAAATATTTGACTTTTAGCGTCGAATATTCGTCGCTAAATGTCAAAATTTAAATTTAAATTTATTAGGCGGTAATTTCAAATTTTTTAAGGGGAATTCGAAAATTTTAAAATTAACCTTTAGCGTCGAAATTTAGAGTCGACGCTAAAGGTTGAACCTTTAGCGTCCAAATAATATTTCGACGCTAAAGGTTCATCCTTTAGCGTCTAAATAATTTGTTGTCGCTAAAGGTTAAACCTTTAGCGTCGAATCTAAATTTCGACGCTAAAAGATAAACCTTTAGCGACGAATCTAATTTCGACGCTAAAGAGTTTATTGGCGTCGAAAAAAATTTCGACGCTAAATGTTTGGACGCTAAACGTCTATTTTGTTGTAGTGATACTCTAGCGTCGACATATTTCGACGCTAAAAGTCAAACTTTTAGCGTCGACTTATTTCGTCGCCAAATATAACCTATAGCGTCAGAAAATTTAATTTAGCGTCGAAAAAAATTGGACGCCAAATACAGTATTTAGCGTCGTAATTATTTATTTCGACGTTAAAAGTTATTCTCGTCGACATTTCGGCGTCCACTTTTTGCGTCTGATTATTTCGACGCTAATAATATTTTGCGTCGAAAATATGGTTTTTGGCGTCGATTTATTTCGACGCTAAAGGGTATAATTTGTGTAGTGGGAACTGAAATCCAGAAGAGAACCAGAGAGACCATACCCACTGCGGTTTCTGTTCGGAAAGAAATTATAAATTTGTAAATATAAAATGAATAATTAGGAAGAAAAAAAAACTTGTCATCAATTTGAAGAATTTGTATTATATAAACTTACAGGCTTGTTACTCTAGGGATCGGATCCGAGCTACATTGAACCCAGTCCCATGTAAATGGAGATGGAAGACAAGGGTCACCACTCCATTCCTGTAGCAGCTTCAATCCACTTTGCAAAACAGCTAAACCTTCCACTGAATCACCAGAAAAAGTCATAGTGAGTATTTAAAACTCCCGGTAAGATAACTGTTCATAGGATTGGAATCCATGAGTAAACGGATAACTTTATCTTTTTTCCCCTAAAAGAGATTATTTTCAAGAGCTGAGTATATAAAAAAACACTCACCATCTTTGAGGTTAGTTCCATTGGTTAATGGGTTGCTAACAGTATAAATTTCCATGGCATTGAGGAGAGGAGGAAGTGTAGAATCAGAAGTAGCTTGTAAAGAGAAAGAATTGCTGGCAGAAGCGATTCTGTTTGTTATGTAGACTTGAGAAGCACTTCCAAAAGGTGGGATAATGGGGTCTGAATTAATAGGCTTGTTATCAATGCAAAGTTGAAATGATATTTTCTGATTAGGGCTCAGCAGAAGCACTTCTGAGAAGTAGGTAGCAATGTAAATAGGAGTTGGCTTTGCTGGAAGATCTGTATATAAAATTATTATTTGACAAGTGCTTGTGGAGACCACATCATTTTTTAACACAGCTGTTGGAGGATTATTTCTTGTGCTAGTAATATTAATGCTTAATGCGTTGCTTGCAACTTCACTTAATCCAAATCCATAACCTCTATTCCATGTTCGATCATAAGCATCTTCAGATACCTAATATACATATGATTTTCATTTTAATTTTACTTAATATACCTAATATACATGTGATTTTACTTTTGTAATCTTAATTGTTTAACACTTATCTTTAGTAATTAAATATTAAATTTTTAATTTAACCCTTAAAAATTTACTTCTATAATATGGATTTCTATTTCAATCCTCCTTAAATGAGAGAAATTGTAGAAATTAGGTATGTCTGGGACATCAACTGAGTAAATTGAGATGATGTGTCGTTTGATAAAATAGGTGAAGTTTCATAATAATTTTTTAAGAATCTAAAATTTTTAAAAATCTAAAAAATTTGGGACCCATTGAACCCATTAGGCCTAGATGAACCCACCTACTCTGCCATTTGGTAGCATTATTAGCATAGGCACCACCTTAAACATACCTAGGTTTCTTTCTTTGATTAAACGCTTTTATAAAGAAGGATAATATAGTTTTTCAATTTAAACAATTATAATGAAAAAAAAAAAATAAAGTTACCTAATAAGGGTTTGATTTGCACCCAAAGCAGCCCTCTGAATCAAATGCAAAGCAAGATTTGAAGCAACTTGGATATACATATTAAACCCTAAGCACCTAACTTCAATAGCTGACACAAAAGGTAGCTGGCCTGGCTTCGTTTGAGCAACACAAATGCTTGTAAAATTTCTCTTCATCACCATATAAATGGCTTCACGTGAAATCACGTCATAGCTTTTAATGTAAAATTTATCTTCATCACCATCAAATTGAAGGATCAAAAACTGGAGGAGAATTTTTGCCGTCGTAATTTCCATAATAGAAGCTTGCCCTTACAAGGATTCTTTCACCTTCATCAAATTTAATGGAGTATCAGTTCTTCTTTCTTGTTGAAAATGATGAAAATTTAGCATGCAATATACGGCGGAAAATTAAAATTTTTCAATTTTAAACATAAATTTTCAATCCAATATCATAATTAATTTTCATGTTTCATGATAATATTTATTTATAAAACATAAATAAAAACATACCTTAAACCTTTAAGTAATCATTGTACCGTTCTCATAAATTCTTCAGAGCCACCCACACGTTTGGCCTCCAACGGTATCCACACAAAGCATAGAGTTAAAGATTTTGGATTTCTCAAATCCAATATTATGTAAGTGTCTTTTCTTTGGTGCTAGCTTAAGAAAAGAGACTCGTTTTTGGGTTTATGGAATATTGAGAATATAAATAATTCTGTTTAAAGAAAAATCAAAATTTTCCTTTCAAATTGCTTTGTTTCTCATGTGAATAGACTTTTTAATTTTTCTTCAAATTTTTGGTTATTTCAAAGTTAATGGCAAAAGGGTTAATTTATAGGTTTTTGATTTGAGTTGTTTTAATTCCAATCAAATTAGAATTAATAGGATATGATTTAATCCTATTAAAATAAGAATTTTAATCAATCCTAAATAAACAACAATTATCATATTTTATTTAATTAAATTAATTAAATAAAATTTATCAATTCTAATCAAATTAGAATACTATAAATCTAAAATTATAATTTAATACAAACACTTTCTAAATTATATTTCAGCCCTTATACTTTTAGAAATTACAAAATGACCCCGCACTTTTAGAAATTACGAAACAGCCCATAATTTTCAGATTTGCACTTTGGTCCTAAAATTTCCAGAATTCCATTTTTATCTGTAATTTCTAAAATTATGAATTTACCCAAAGATTAAGAACTTAACATTTAAGTTCTAAAAATTTATATCTACATAATTTATCATTAACTCCCCAATACTTTTGAAGCGTGTGACCCATTAGGTTCTTTCTTATGTTGGCAATGGAGATAGTTATAGACTTCAGAAGTCTCGATAAATTAATCTAATTAATTTATCCTCAATTAACTCATTAATTAAGAAACTAATTTCCATAGATCAAGAGCGGCATCTAGTAATGCATCATGACCCCAAATTAAGAAAGAATGATAACTTTAGTGAAACCTATTCCGTATACGATTATCGTATAATTCAATCATTTCGCCTCATACATATCCCGCCAACGATTCTAGAGTATGAAAAATGTCTACTCTATTAAATCATGGCTATTAGAACATTGACTTAAGCTGATAATATATATATAGAGTTTCTGAAACTCCTTTCAGAACTCGCCATGGCCATGGACTTATATTATCAGTTATCTCAAATCGCGCCTCTTGGGATATCGACTTTATGTTATCCAGAGCGGTGAATCCTTTATTGATCACTCATTATCTTCGTACGCTTTTCATATTGCCCAATCATTACCCTATGCGCAATCCTGCTATGGATTACAGAGGTGTAATGTCAAAGCATATATAATCCACATACAAGATACCATGGAGATCTCAAGTCTAAGGATCATTCATACTATCGTTACAAAGAGAAATTCCATAGACATGTGGATAACATTCCATATGGGTTCTCAAGCTGGTCAGTTCGATATACTTGTTCTCCAACAAGCATCCATATGTTAGACTAAGTGAACACCTTCACTAGTAACTTATGAGATCAACTACATTCCTTCGATAAGAAGCATACATAACATATGCCGATCTAAACTGGATCTCATAAATTAAACTAATTTAATTTCTTTATTCGTCATTCTAAGGACTTTATTTTACAAGTAGTCAAAATTACTTATGGACAATACTTATAAATAAACTGCCAAATTTTATTAATAAATGCAATAATATAAAATTATATATTTATCCATATTGGATCTAGGGCATATAACCAATAATCTCTCACTTGCACTAGAGCCAATCTCTATGATATTTTACACCAAATAATTCAGCGTGCCTATCATGCTTCTGTTGGGTTAGTGCTTTAGTAAGAGAATCTGCTAAGCTCTCTTCAGTAGGAATCTTCTCTATTTTCACATCACCTTTTTGGATTATCTCTCTAATCAGGTGATATCGTCTAAGAACGTGTTTGGATTTCTGATAAGACCTTGGTTCTTTAGCTTGTGCTATGGCTCAAGTGTTGTCATAGTACATCACAATCGCATTGTTACTGTCAGGAACGACACCTAAATCTGTGATGAACTTCTTTATCCAAACTGATTCTTTAGCTGCTTCTGAAGCGGCTATGTACTCGGTTTCCGTTGTTGAGTCTGCTGTAGTAGTTTGTTTAGAACTCTTCCAGCTTACTGCACCTCCAAACATAGTAAACAAGTATCCTGATTGTGATTTGCTATCATCTTTATCAGACTGAAAGCTAGCATCACAATAGCCCAATACTTTGAGCTCGGAACATCCTCCAAAAATCAAGAACACATCATTAGTCATTCTTAAGTACTTAAGGATTGTCTTGACAGCTATCCAATGATCTTCTCAAGGATTAACCTGATATCTGCTTGTAACACTTAGAGCGTAAGACACATCAGGTCTCGTACATAACATAGCGTACATGATTGATCCTATAACAGAAGCATATGGATTTGTTTCATGCGCTCAACCTCTTCAGAAGATTTAGGGCACATCTTTTTAGAGAGATAGATTCCATGTCTCATAGGCAAGTAGCCTCTTTTGGAATCTTCCATATTAAACCTTTTAAGAACTTTGTCTATGTATGTGGATTGTGAGAGGCCAAACAACCTTTTAGATATATCTCTATAGATCTTAATTCCTAGAATACAAGTTGCTTCTCCCAAATATTTCATAAAGAATTTCTTGGATAACCATAGTTTGACTGATTGGAGCATTGGAATGTCATTTCCTATTATTATTATTATGCCATCCACATATAATATTATGAATACGACTGCGCTCCCACTAACCTTTTTATATACACAAGGTTCATCTTCATTTTTGATAAAATCAAACTCTTTGATTGTCTCATCAAAATGAAGATTCCAACTCCTAGATGCTTGCTTTAATCCATAAATTGATCGTTGTAGCTTGCATACCTTGTTTATGTTTCCTTTAGAAATAAAGCCTTCAGGCTGTGTCATATACACATCCTCTACGAGGTTTCCATTTAGGAATGCAGTTTTGACATCCATCTGCCAAATCTCATAATCATGGTATGCAGCTATTGCAAGCATAATCCTAATGGACTTTAACATGGCAACTGGCGAAAAAGTTTCATCATAATCAATTCCTTGAATTTGTTTGTAACCTTTTACCACCAACCTAGCCTTGTAGGTTTGAACTTTTCCATCTGCTTCTGTATTTCTTTTAAAGACTCATTTGCACCCAATGGGAGTTATCCCTTCAGGTGCATCTACCAGGTTCCAAACTTGGTTGGTATGCATCGAATCCATTACGACTTCATATCTTCAAGCCATTTAGAAGAGTCAATGTCAGACATTGCCTATGTATAACTAGTAGGATCATCGTTCTCAACGATAAATACATCATGTTTTCCTTCCATGAGAGATCTATATCTTCCTGGCTCATGTTGTATTATACTAGACTTTCGGAGTTCTTAAACTTGTGGTTGTTCCACCGCCAATCTTTTGCGAGTTGAAGGTAATTCAATGTCATTTTATGGTTTGGGACTTCATCAAGTTCCAGTCTACTCCCAATATCTTTTCTTAGAAGAAACTCTTTCTCTAGAAAATAGTATTCTGTGAAACAAACACCTTTTGTTCACTTAGATCGTAGAAGTAATATCCCCTTGTTTCTTTTGGATACCCCACAAATTTACATTTAATTGACCTTGCTTCCAGCTTGTCAGCAGGCGATTGCTTCAAATAAGCTTCACAACCCTAAACTGTTACAAAGTTGAGATTGGGTCGTTTGTCATGCCATATCTCATATGGTGTTTTGCTAACAGATTTAGATGAAACATTATTTAGAAGGTAAACAACGGTTTCTAATGCTAGTCACCATAACGATGTTGGAAGAACTGTGCTAGACATTATTGATCGTACCATGTCTAATAAGGTTCGATTTCTTCTTTCGGAAACACCATTGTGTTGAGGTGTCCCTGGAGGAGTCCATTGTGAAATGATACCATGTTCCTTAAGATAGTCTTGAAACTCGTGCTCAAGTATTCTCCACATCGATCATATCAGAGCGACTTAATGTTTTTGCTAGTTTGTTTCTCCACTTGGTTTCTGAATTCTTTGAACTTTTCAAATGATTCAGACTTATACTTCATTAAGTATATGTAACCAAAATATGAATAATCATCAGTAAATGTTATGAAGTAGGAGTAACCACCCTTTGCTTGAATCGACATAGGGCCACATACATCGCTATGTACTAGCTCTAGTAATTCAAATGCACGTAGTCCTTTTTCCAGTAAAAGGTAATTTGGTCATTTTACTAATTAAACAAGATTCACAAATTGCATATGATTCATAATCAAAGGGCGGTTACTCCTACTTGAAATAAGTGAATACGGCGAAAAACGGTGTTACCGGGTGACTTTTGAGCCAACCGGGTGACGCATGCCCAAACAGTGAATTTTTCACTGTTCGGGCAGCCCATGAACTGCCCTAACACTATTGGGGCTGACCTGGGCAGTCCCCATAAGTGTTGGGTGGTCGGTTCGGTCAAAAATGTGTTTTCCGTCATTTTGCGAAAAAACATTTTTCGTAAAAGTTCCACGAAATTTCTACCTTATTTATGTCGCTATTTGATATCGAATAAATGTGTTTAGGTGAAATATGAATGAATTATTTATATTGGATATTGAATAATTCATTCGGTAATTTAAAAAAATTTAAAATTACGATTTCGCCCGAACAGCGCTTCCGCCGCGCCCTTTGCCCACCGTTTTTCGCCGTATTCACTTATTTCAACTCCGAAATAATTTCCGGCAATTTTTCCAACACTCAAAACACATCTAATACATTTACATGACATCAATTTCATCAACATAAACCCAGATTTTCAAAATTTGATCCAGAAACCAAAAATACCAATTTTCATGCTTTAAATACAATTTTTAAGATTAATCAAATTAATCAAAACACCAATCAAACTCACCACACATGAACCACCCAAGAACAAGTCTAGGCATTACAAGAGTGGTCATAACACTCTAGAATGGCAACATATCATCAAATGAACAAATTGGATACATATTACAATAATAGCACCCAAAACACTTCACACATGCATCATCACTTCAATATCCATCCACCAAACCAAAAGCCACAATTTTAACAAACAAAGGAACCCTAGAACTGTTCTAACAATTCAAGAAAATAAGAAACTAATTTCCAAGCTTAGGGTTGTAGAATATTACCTTTAATCTCTTGATTTCCTAAGCTTTTTCTTGAATTTTCCTTCATTTTCTTCATGATTTGATCAAACAAATCTTAGGGCTATTTTTGGTGAAGGATTCAGCCATGGTGGAGTTAACGATGAAGAAAACAAAATTTTCTAAATTAAAAGGAAGAGTGACCGACTTAGGGGGTAAATTGGTCATTTTCAAAAAATAAATCAATTAATTATAATAAGCTTTGATGTTAGCAAATCAAATTTGCACACATTAGGCTTAATAAAATTATGCCATGTGTTTCAATAATAATTAAACATATTTCATAACATTTATGAAATATGGATATTATTTAACTATTGAAATATTTAACAATTAAATATCTAAATAATTAATTAATATAATTATATATATATATGTATTTTTTATTTACATTAAATAACAAATACATATATTTATGGCATGTGTCAAAATCTCATTTGATAATTAATTAATGTGTATCTAATCAAATTATGTATCAAATACAAATACACAATAATTATTAAATGACCAAAATCCCCTAATTCATGTGTTATCGTTTAACCATTTAAACGATTCGAATTAACTCAATCCGATGAAGTATTCTGAATAATCTATATTATTCATAACACGTTGTCAAAGTGCTTAACGAGTACACTTCATATTGTGAGACTCTTAAAGTTTAGGTTTATCCGTCACGAAATCCAATTTCGTGTCCATAATTCACACACTCATGAATTATGACGACCACGGATAATCTCACTAAACTATGCAAGTCGAGGTCATTGCATACGTATAATCCCTCCGTCACAGGCTATCCATATTATACTTGAGATATAGATAAGAACGTCAAATCCGTTCGGTATAATATAGTCGACTTTCAATTTACGATCTCTAAATAACACTCGGAACTGATTTCTGAAGTTTTACCACGGCCATGGATTTACTAGATCGTAAACACGTGTAGCATGCCTATGCCCTGTACACAAGACTGACGGATTCTATCTTGATACACACTGGATATCATGAGCATCAGTCCACACCCAACGAACAGGCGGAGGTCTGATCTAAATAGATCAGTGACGTGACTGCCATCAAAGTATGAAGGATAACTCATATATCTCACTGTGGTATCTCAAGTTGAAGGACCATTATGCTCGCTCAACTCGAGAAGATTCCTATTGACATTGGTGTACCATCTATTAAGAAATCTTCAGTGAGTCATTCAATATTTGTCAAATAAACACCTACATGTCTATACGAGTCTCCTGAGACTCATGGTTCATTGGGATAAACCATCGGACCAAGTCACGATATACGACATGTACTGGTCTCAACGGATCTTACTAACCGACCCGTGTTAGTAAATCTTGACCAGGAACTTTATTTAAGGATATACATCTTATAGTGCGCTTCCCAATGTCAATTACAAACTATGTTGTAACTGCGCACTACGTTGTAAGTCTTAGGGTCTTTGTCTAATATACACGTATCACTAAACCAGATTTAGTTTCAATCTAATCGTAATTAGATATCTAATCGTAATTAGATCGAATATGTGTATAAAAGACAAGAGGTGCTACCATTAAATAAGTAATATTACGGAAAAAAGAATTGTTCGTATGTATGAATCAGACATAAATATGATCCGGATTGACACTCTGAGCACCAACCCTAACAATTTCTCCCACTTGCTCTAGTGCCAATCCACGGTATCTTATACACATCTCAATGTGTATCACATACTCATGGCCCTCAAAAGCTCACCTAGCACTCAAGAGGTAGGCAACAACAAGTAAGTCTGCTATAACAAATTGAGTCTGTCCAACAAACCCAATTGTTTTCCTTAACCAACATCATTCATATTTTGTAGAATCCAAATTACACATCAATATGACTTAGACGCTATATCAGTATTGTGCTATAGCTACTGAGCTGTATATGTATTTAGAGATCAAATCCAAATACTATGAGACAACCGCAAATACTACATTAGTCATTATGCAACTTCATAAGTCAATACTTCATAAGTTGCAATTGATTCCACTGGTTTAGTAGAATCAACGGTGACACTCCCACTGCATCTTTTCTGACTTTATATGACATAGACTATCTAATGTCATAATTAGGATCAAAACCAATCTGACCTTATGGTTGCACACTAAATTCTCCATGAATAAGAAACTCATTCTTAATATCTCTAAGATAATAAAGAACATGTTTCAAGACCCATCATATGGTCTGTAGCATATCAAAATAACTCGTAACAATTACGATTAAATTGATATCTTTAATCGCACATAATATAGTATTCATTACGCCATCATCCTATGATGCATAAGATTGACTAGACATTCCAATCAATCTATCTTTCGACAAAGGAATCATATTTTATGAAAGATGAATACTGTATATATTAAAGACACGTTAACTGTCAAACAGTTATACTAACTGTCAAACAGTTATACTAACTATCATACAAATTGTCTTATTGTGTCCTTTATTAGATCATATGTAATACGTGACTAATGGGAATATCTCACAAGTATCTTATTTTATATCATATATAAAACTTTATATCAAATATATCAGAGACTACTCCCACTGTTTACACGGAGAAAAGAAGACTTAAGTAAACGTTTTACTTTACAAACATCTCATTATTACTTTAATAATGATAATATCGTTAGGATATATAACCTTAGAAAGAAATTTGTACGCTCTCATTGACCCTACTAACAGATATGAATTCTCTATGTTTTGATAAAATCAGACAATCTGACTGTATCAAAATTAGAGAACACAGATTTTCGGAAAGCTTATCTGAGTCTACAATAGGCTCTATAAGCTAGTATATCAAACTGTGATTTTAGTAGAATACAAACTCTAGGGCCATTCTAGAATGAACTCTTCAAACAAAGAAACTACAACTGATCTCTCATTCGAAGAAAACTTTCAGGAACGCCACTTTGCATCCTTTAGCCAAAATATATTGTTTAATATCAACATTAACCAATAGATCCTTAATTGTTCAATTAATATGACTAGAGACAAGTTTCCTCAGAATCTATAATAGATCACTGAGTAAAACTTTTCTCATTGTCATACTATAAAGGTCTAACCTTTAATAGGCTCACCTTGCTTTTATTGCGTAAACAATTTGCACACTTTATGAACGATTCATAATGAAAGCTTAATCAAGTTCAAAACTTGATCGTAGTAAGCTATGAACAATCTTAGATCTATGGTTCAATAATAATTTCTGAAATCGATATCAAATATCGCTCCCACTATAAGTTTTAGGATAATTTTATTCATTAAGAAAACAACAGAACCATTGAGTATCAAATACTTTTGTAAATGATTCTGACATCCTATTAAACTTATACGAAAGATTTCTAAGGGTCATTTCATCTAATTAATTATGTAGTTCCATTACAGTTTATCACTCTCACATTTGACTTCAATAAGTCAAGTCTTTTCTACAATCGTTAACATATGATGTTACACACCAAGTGATAAAATAATTTTATTACTCGGGATTATAGAAAAGTTACTCTATAAAATAGAATACAATATTCTATTAAATAGAATAAATGATAAACTGTTACTTGTACCTCTGAGGCGTAATTATTTTTCAATTATATAATCATTATATAAAAGAAAGATTCAAATCTCAAACTTTTCAAGATTCGAATTTTCTACTTATACATATCATATACGTAACTGTAGAAACTAATGGAACCTTAATAAAAAGGATGAATTAGTGTAACTGGAGCATAACTCTAAGAGTATTGAAAACTAATTCGGTAACACTCAATATCAAACGAATCAAATCATATAAGATTCTATTTCTCCCACTGATTAATTCCATCACGATGGAATAATAGAAGAATTATATTGAGTAAGAATCATATTCATTGAATAATCGTTAGAACTAAGTGCAATAAATTCATATGTTTGATCCTATCAAACATCTTTGAACAATTCAAAGATTCAAGATGAATTTCAAAGATATAGTTTTCAACACTTCAAATAGAATATCTTTGAACCATTCAAAATATTCTATCCTTATTCATCAGAAACATATTGAAAGTTCTCGAACCATTCAAGACGTTCAATATATATACTTTTAGAAACACTCAACTAAGTCATGACAATTCATTAACTAATTTACGAAGTAAAGAAAACAATCCAATGCAATTTCTAATTTATTAAGCTACATACATCCAATGTATTAGTTTAATAAATATGTGGTCCAATGACGATCATTGGTTAAATGTGATTTAATCACATTCCTGAATACAATATTCATTAAATGGATAAGGATATGTGGTGTGATCTTGTATCAGACCATCCTTTACCATACGGAATAAACATCTAATGCTTATGTGATACAATCTCATAAAACATTGTTCTAAGTTATTTAGTTAACCGAATATATTTCTTAATGTTTATCTTCTTCATTAATGACACTACTAGTCATATTAAAATATGTAACAACTGTTTATAAGGAACAAGTAACTATCCAATAGTCACAAGTTCTAATATCAAATATCAAAACAATCATAAAACACTATTTTAAATAACTAGACGGGAGATCTAGTATCCAATACCTACAGTTGTCGTATTGTGAGAATCAATATTCTCTATACACAACTATACACATCTCCTTTCTTAAGATTTATTATTTGCGTTCAATTATTCACAACAATTGCAAATGAATGAAGCTCAACTCAACTACACAACCACTGAAAAGGAGTTGCTCGCAGTTGTGTACGCTTTTGACAAATTCCGCTCCTATCTGCTGGGTCCCAAAGTGGTGGTCTACACAGATCATTCAGCAATCAAATATCTGATCACAAGAAAGATGCCAAACCCAGATTGATCCGTTGGATACTTCTTCTGCAAGAATTCGACGTGGAGATCAGAGACAGGAAAAGAACAGAGAGAATCAGGTGGCAGATCATCTATCGAGGCTCGAAAATGGGAGAAACAGCTGGCAAAGAATATCAATCAAAGAAACTTTTCCAGATGAACAGCTGTTTGCCATGAAACAACAGGAAGTCCCTTGGTATGCTGACTATGTCAACTACATTGTGTCAGGAAAATGGCCGTTGGAATGGACAACTCAGCAACGAAAGAAGTTTTTCAAAGAAGTCAAGCACTATATCTGGGATGAACCGTACCTGTTTAAACGATGTGCTGATCAATTATTAAGACGGTGTGTTCCACATGAGGAGGTCAACAATGTTTTGCAACACTGTCATTCATCACCATACGGCGGACACTTCAGCGGAAACAAAACTGCAGCAAAAGTTCTTCAATCAGGTTTGTTCTGGCCCACTCTTTTTAAAGATGCTTATCTTTTTGCTTTTCAATGTGACAGGTGCCAGAGAACGGGAAATATTTCGAGGAGAAACGAAGGACCGTTGCAAAACATTCTAGAAGTGGAAATATTCGATGTATGGGGTATTGATTTCATGGGACCCTTTGTTCCATCATTCGGAAATCTGTACATCCTGGTTGCTGTAGACTACGTCTCCAAATGGGTTGAAGCAATTGCACTACCATCCAATGATTCAAAAGTGGTGATCAAATTCTTGAAAAAGAACATTTTCACTCGGTTCGGAACACCTCGAGCAATCATCAGCGATGGTGGCTCTCATTTCTGCAACAAATACTTCGATGCACTCCTATCCAAATACGGAGTTACTCACAAGGTTGCCACTGCTTACCATCCACAGTCAAATGGACAAGTTGAGGTTTCAAACAGGGAGATCAAGAGAATCCTAGAAAGAACCGTTGGATCAACAAGGAGGGACTGGTCAACAAAACTAGATGATGCATTATGGGCCTACAGGACAGCTTACAAGACACCCATTTGTATGTCTCCATATCGATTGGTGTTTGGGAAAGCGTGCCATCTGCCAGTTGAGCTTGAGCACAAGGCGTACTGGGCACTGAAGAAGTTGAATTTTGATTCACAAGCTGCAGGAGAGAAAAGACTTCACCAACTCAACGAATTGGAGGAATTTCGCCTACAGGCTTATGAGAATGCCAAATTGTACAAGGAAAAGACCAAGAAATGGCATGACCGAAAAATAGTTCACAGAAAGTTGGAACCAAGGCAGCAGGTGTTGTTGTCAATTCGAGGTTGAAACTTTTTCCTGGAAAGTTGAAATCTAGGTGGTCAGGACCATTTGTGATCACTCAGGTTTTACCTTATGGAGCTGTTGAGTTACTGGATCCCAATACCAACAACACATTCAAGGTTAACAGTCAGCGTGTCAAACACTAAGGGGAGAATCATTTGAGCGACAAAAAGAAAGTGTCACACTTTCAGATCCAGCTTAACGTTCAAGAAGTCAAGTCTAGCTGACGACTCTAAACTTAGCGCTCGCAGGGAGGCAACCCATGCAATTTGTGTATATATTGTGATTTGGTGTGATTTAATTTTGTGTGTTTAGTTTTTGCAGATTAAGTCATTTCAAGATGGAAGAAGCTCTCGCAAATCTTCACAAGCAATTTCCTTCTCTCCCTCAAAAATCTCTGATGAAAGTCTACAAAGCTCGCTTGGAACGGATGAGGTTACTAACAATCCACGGTGTTCCTAATGATATTCGTTGGGTAATTGAAGCACGGGTCCGATTGGCAGGTGAGTCTTCTGACTCTTTTATTTCACATCTGCCTGGTTTTGGAAGAAGCACCTATGCAAAGAAACGTAGAGCTAAGCAAATGGGTGTTTGTTACAAATGTGCACGATGGAATTGCAACACTCGTTGTCGTTCTTTAGGAATGGTGTCTGATAATCGCGAAGACAAAATTAAATTCATTAGGGATGGCTTGAGTAAGGAGTCTGTAGATGAAATATCTTCAACTCTTGAGATGCATCCCAGTGGATATGTTTATATAGCCATTCGCAAATTACATACACAATTTCAAAAAGAAAGACAACAGTTAAGTCTCGGGAATCTGACTCAAAAAGACCCTGTTTGCCAATTTATAAGAAAATTGGATGGGAAGCTTGTCCCTGACGCATAGACGTCAACCAAGCCGCTACTTTTCTTGTAAATATTATATCTCTTTGTCTTTTCCTAATAATTGTAATTTGTTTTGTTGTTTTCTTTTATTTTCTTCGACAGGATCCAGCCCTTTCTGACTAATCACGATATTATTTCGCTACTAATCGTCCTCTGGAAGATACTTGTGCTATTTTTACTCACCCTTTTCAGGTACTATAAATTCAGCTCGTCATTGTACTTTTGAAGGCATCCAAAGTTGAGAAAGAAATACATAAAAAAAAAATGGAAGCCACTTCAAGAAGACGAGTTGAAAACAGCTGTGTGTTCTGCGGTAGTAGTGTTGGTACTAAGCCACAATACATAGAAACAGCACAGGAATTGGGTCGAGTCTTAGCTGCAAGGAATATGCACTTAATATATGGCAGAGGCAATCTCGGACTTATGGGGATTGTTTCAAAGGCCGCACAGGAAGGAGGCAGTCACGTTTTGGGAATCATCCCAAAACCATTGGCAGATGCAAATCTTATTGAACCATCAAACGGAGAGGAACTGATCGTACCAGGTATGTCTGAACGTCTAGTGGAAATGATTAACCGTGCTGATGCTTTTATTGCTTTGCCAGGTGGCTTGGGTACATTGGAGGAAATTTTTATTGTGTTATCTTGGGCGAACCTGAACATACACCAGAAACCAATTGGGATGTATAACGTTGATGGGTTTTATGATTTTCTTTGTGTGTTTCTTGATGATGCTCGGAGAAATGGGTTCGTATCAAAACCTTTAAAAGAACTCATCTTCACTGCCAGAACTGCTCCAGATCTAATTGACCAACTCATAGCCTATGAACCAAAACCAGTATTATTACATATGTGAGAACCACAACCAGTATCCAATACCCAAGTAGAAGATTTGCTATCATTAAGATTAATCTCAATCATAAATATACCTGAAGTAGAAGCAATTGCTTGCCTTTTCTTTTCCTCGAGGTATTTTGCACAATTTCTCTTCCAATGCCCATTTTTTTCATAGAAGAAACACTTGCCTTTGTCTTTCTTCTTAGTCACACCACCAGTGGGCTTGTGAGTGTTGGCCTTTTGGGCCTTACCATTTGAACCTTTCTTAGGGCGTTTCTTAAACTTTTTGGAACCACTCATTAGCATCACAAAACATTTCTGTGATTTTATGTCTTTCTCAGCAAGTCTTAACATATTAAGCAATTCAGGAAGTGTAGCATCCAACTTGTTCATATGAAAATTCAAAATGAACTTAGAGAAAGACTCTGGCAGTGATTGCGATACAAGATCAATATATAAGCCATGGTCCATGATAAAACCAAGATCAGCTAATTTTTCAATGTAGCTAATCATCTTCAGCATATGATCATTAACTGAAGAACCATCTTTCATCATGGATCGAAACAGAGTCTTAGATATCTCATATCTTTCAGTGCGAGCCGATGCCTCAAACAACTCCTTGAGATGTGTTATAATTGTGCTCGCATCCATAGACTTATATTGCTTTTGTAATTCTGATGACATTGAGCCTAACATCACACATATTGTCTGCTCATTATCATCATAATGCTTCAACCAAGCATTATATTCTTCTTGTGTTGCATCTTCGACAGGTTCTGGTGGAACACTATGTTCCAGGACATAAACATTCTTTTTCTTGTCTAAGAACAATTCTTAGGTTGCGGTACCAATCCGCGAAGTTAGGTCCAGTCAACTTATTTGCATCAAGTATGCTTCGGATGGAGATATTGTTACTCATGTTTTGTTTGGAAACCTATATGAAGAATAAAGAATTTTGATTAGATTTATTGCATTGATATAAACCATAAGATATTTGGACTTTTAATCTAATGGTTACTCCCACTATTTTATTTGAATTTTGTCAATCCTCTTAGTGACAAAATTATCGTGAGCTATGATCCCATTTTACTTAAAATAAAATGACAATGAGGGTTAATCACTTTATTTAAGTTCAATTAGGTAGGTACTTATTACCAATTACATCTCATGTAACTCATAGATTGTTAAGTTGACAACTCATATCTTGAAAACTCTTGTCATCATATCTTATATGAAACTTAACCTTTGCTTCCAAAACAAATGATCACGACGAGGGTCAACTCATCAAATATTTTGGTTAAGTCAAACCATTATTTATAATCTAAACATATTCGATATTAAACTTGATCTTGACTAGGGCCAAGTAATCAAGAATAACAAAGAGTTATGGTTTCGATTATAATAATGGAAAGCAATATTATAGACTTAAATTATTTGGAGGGATTTTAGTTTTAATTTATTTTAAACTTTAGAATAAAACATTTTGAATGAAAGAATGCACCAGTTAGGTTCCCAGAAGAGTGGAGTGGTCACAGCGGTCCCACTTAAAACCCAAATTTCTTAGGCTCTTATCGCCCTTTTCACAGAACCAGCTTGACATGCATCAATCAAACAATCAGCTAAATTCCAAGTCTATTTAAATAAGGTCTCTTATTTATACATCTAATGTATTTTAGTTCATCACAATTTCTTTAAAATATTCATAATATTTTATTATCCAATCTTATTGGATAAATTTATGATATTATTTTATTATGGGATTTTATCCTAATCTTATTAGACTATAATTTTAATCTTCATTAAAATTCCATAATTAGAATCATTATTCTAATAGGAAACAATTTCCTTTATTTGAGATTAAATGTATCCTATTTAAATTTGAATTCTAAATTTTTAATCTAATTAGAAATCATTCAAATTTAATTTGTATCCTAATCTTATTAGGTTACTTAATTTAAATTTATTTTAGAGATAAATTCATAATCCAATTAGAATTTTATTTCTTAATAAATTTTAATTGTATTAGGATACATTAATTGAAATAAAATTAAATTCCTTAATTAAATTTTAATATAAATCAAAATCATTTTAAAATTTAAATTATTATATATATTCTGTTTTTTTTTAATTTTATTTATTGGGTGCTGACGTAAGCACACTATGTGCTGACGTCAGCCACATGCCTTTGACCAGCATCATTTGCTGCTGGTGTTAATTGAAACACCACGGCGCTGTTCTTAAAAGAACCCAAGAACAGTGCCGTGGTTGTTAATTTACTCTTTTTTTTTTTTTTTAAATTTCTTCATCAAATCAATTTCCAATTAATCTCAAAATAATTATGTCCCATAAATTTAAAAGCAACATGCATAAAATCATATCAAAAGCATGAAAATTAATTTAGGCTATGATACCACTCATGGAATTTAGCATGCAATATACGGCGGAAAATTAAAATTTTTCAATTTTAAACATAAATTTCCAATCCAATATCATAATTAATTTTCATGCTTCATGATAATATTTATTTATAAAACATAAATAAAAACATAGCTTAAAACTTTAAGTAATTCTCGTACCATTCTCATAAATTCTTCAGAGCCACCCACACGTTTGGCCTCCAGCTTAAGAAAAGAGATTCGTTTTTGGGTTTATGGAATATTGAGAATATAAATAATTTTGTTTAAAGAAAAATCAAATTTTTCCTTTCAAATTGCTTTGTTTCTCACGTGAATAGCTTTTTAAAATTTCTTCAAATTTTTTGTTATTTCAAAGTTAATGGCAAAATGGTTAATTTATAGGCTTTTGATTTGAGTTGTTTTAATTTCAATCAAATTAGAATTAATAGGATAAGATTTAATTCTATTTAAATAAGAATTTTAATCAATCCTAAATAAACAACCATTATCCTATTTTATTTAATTTAATTAATTAAATAAAATTTATCAATTTTAATCTAATTAGAATACTATAAATCTGAAATTATAATTTAATACAAATACTTTGCTAAATTACATTTCAGCCCTTATACTTTTAGAAATTACAAAATGACCCCTGCACTTTTGGAAATTATGAAACCGCCCATAATTTCCAGATTTGCACTTTGGTCCTAAAATTTCAAGAATCCTATTTTTATCCAAAATTTCTAAATTATGAATTTACCCCAAAGTTTAAGAACATAACATTTAAGTCCTAAAATTTAAATCTACATAATTTATCATTAACTCCTCAATACTTTTGAAGTGTGTGACCCATTAGGTTTTTTCTTATGTTGGCAATGGAGATATATAGTTATAGACTTCATAAGTCTCGATAAATTAATCTAATTAATTTATCCTCAATTAACTCTTTAATTAATAAACTAATTTCCATAGATCAAGAGCGGCATCTAGCAATGCATCATGACCCCCAATTAAGAAAGAATACTAACTTTAGTGAAACATATTCCGTATACGATTACTGTATAATTCAATCCTTTCGCCTCATACATATCCTGCCAACGATTCTAGAGTATGAAAAATATCTACTCTATTAAATCATGGTTATTAGAACATTGACTTGAGCTGATAATATATATATATAGAGTTTCTGAAACTCCTTTCAGAACTCGCCATGGCCATGGACTTATATTATCACTTATGTCAAATCGCGCCTCTTGGGATATCGACTCTATGTTATCCAGAGCGGCGAATTCTTTATTGATCACTCACTATCTTCGTACGCTTTCATATTGCCCAATCATTACCCTATGCGCAATCTCGCTATAGATTACGGAGGTGTAATGTCAAAGCATATATAATCCACATACAAGATACCATGGAGATCTCAAGTTTAAGGATCATTCATACTATCGTTACAAAGAGAAATCCCATAGACATGTGGATAACACCCCATATGGGTTCTCAAGCGGATTAGTTCGATGTACTTCTTCTCCAACAAACATCCATATGTTAGACTAAGTGAACACCTTCACTTGTAGCTTATGAGATCAACTACCTTCCTTCGATAAGGAAGCATACATAACATATGCCGATCTAAAATGGATCTATCAATGTCCTGCGTTGATAATCCTATGATCGGGAACATTTAAGAATGACTGGATCTCATAAATTAAACTAATTTAATTTATTTAATCGTCATTTTAAGGACTTTATTTTACAAGTAGTCAAAATTACTCATGGACAATACTTATAAATAAATGCCAAATTTTATTAATCAATGCAATAATATAAAATTACATATTTATCCCTATTAGATCTAGAGTATATAACCAACAGAGAAAACCCTAAGGGTGCTCATTGGATAGGGTACCGAACTTGGATACGACACCGTTTTGTTGTCTCCATTTTGAATGTAGGCAGCGTCTCCTGTCCATTGTATTCCATTTTCATCCTCGTATGATTCAGAAGATCCACAATCAATGCTTAAGAACACTGCATGCATGCAACCACAATAATTGAAATACAATTAGTAATAAACTAATAATGAAATTTTTCCTGACACTTTCAGCTATAATTTTTGGGTTTTATTACTTATTCTGTTAAAAATGTCATTTGGTCAAGGCCAGTTCAAATCCTAAAAGTAATGAGACATTCTTTATATCATGTTTAATTAATTAAAATGAAAGACTTGTGAATTAGGTATGGCTTTTTTTTTACTACTTATTTTGCTACAATTTTCATATATTTTTGTTAAATCATTGGAAACCCACCGCGAACAACCCCTTCCGGGTTTAAGCAGAACAAGTAAAATCCCCGGCTGTCCTAGATTCTTATAAGAAATGCACTTCCTGGATCCAGAATCTGGAGGTCAAATCTTGAACTCTACACCACCAAGTCACGCCCCTTGAGGACTACAATTTTCATATTACCTATTACTATTTTTGAAAAACAAAGACTTTTTATTGAAAAGAGTTTTCTCCTTGAAAGTTTTGATCCTAAATAGGTGATGAAATATTATGACAACTATAGACAGCATATGTTAAAACCTAAAAACTATAGGTGTGCAGTGTCATTCTCCCCAAATCAAAAGTAAATTTATCTTTATTAGATCAGATCCTATTTATAGCAGAAGCCTTGTGAAATGAGTACGCTTTTTTTATTATTTATTTTACTATAAGTTTCACAATATACTCATATTATATTGGAAAAAATGATTGTTTTGACAATTAATAAGTGACTAAATGTTGTAAAAACTATAAACCCGATAAGTGGTAAAACCTAAACTGTAGTAGGTAAGTGTCATTTTCCAAAGAGCAGAAATAAAAGAGGATTTACTTACCATTAGCAGAAAGAGAGTGCTTAAATGACAATGAAGAAAGAAAAGATACCAGAAGTAATAACTTAGTCTTAAGATGCACAGCCATGTAAATTTTTTGAGCAAATGTAGAAGTTGTTAGATGCAATTAAGGGCTTAATTAGACTAGTGTTTCATTTATAAGGCTTGCTTTTTGACTTTGTTCATGGTTTTGTTGTGTCGCGTATTGTTATTGCCAGTTCATTGCCAATAAATTAAGTTTTTGTATGTTTCGTCAGCGGTCTTTCAATATATTTCCTCATTTCAAACTTGTGAAAATTTTATTGGTGCATTTACGTATTCGTAATTGGAATGAGATGAAATTGAAATGAGCTGAAATCAGAATCGTTATTTAATTAACAATAAAAATCGTAATCGGAATGAAGTAATATTACTATTAATATGTTTACTTTATCTAGTAATAGTAATTAATTATTAATGAGTTACAAAAAATTTTTAGTTATAATTACATATTAATTTATTACTTATTATATATTAATGATTATTAATTATTAATGTATTAAATTACTAAATAGTAATTTATTATTTTCTTAAATTAATATTTTATTAAAATATTAAATATTACTTTATTATTGATTATTGATTAGTTGTATTTATTATTTATAAATTAAGTTTTAATTTATTATTAGTTTATTACATTATTAATGCTTTAAATTACTAAATATTAATTTATCTATTTATTAAATTATTATTTGATTAGAATATTAAATATTATTTTATTATTGATTTATTATTAATACATTTGATTTATTATTCATAAATTAATATTAATTATTCAATAATTTATTAATTAATTACTTTATAAGTAATTTTATAATTTCTCATTGGAATGAGAATCCCAATCCTATGAGGTTGGAGGAAATGGGACTCACATTCTCTTAATGCATGGTCTCAAGTCTCACCTCATTCTCATTCTTATTTTCATTTAATTTTAGAAAATAAACAAATCTAATGGAAATGATTTTCATTCCCCATTCTCATTCATGACAAGTAAACAAACATAACATCTTAAAATCCGGATCTTAGTATCCAAAATGTAGTTTTCAAACCCATGTTTCATAAAAAGAAATTAAAAATGAATATCGAAAAATCAAATATAAATAATAAGTAATAAAAATATTCAAGAAAATAAAAAGAAAAAAAAAAAGATTTTGTGTTTCATTAAATTCGAATCCGGCTCAGAAAATTTATGTTTTAAATATCATATCTAGCACCAGAATTTTTGTTGCAATGAGGCCCGGTTGAACCGATCCGTGATCCGGATTTGTCCCGACTGAGTCCGAGTTATATTGCCATTTGTAGTTGGTATATTGATGACTTTTTATCTACCATATTTCTTAAAAAAATGTCTTATGTTTAATTGACTTTCCAAGGGTTGAAATTGTGATCGCTAATCATTTGAATATAATTTAAGCTATTATTAATTTAATCAAAGATAATGAAGAAATAAATTGGTTAATCATCAAGTAAACTAAGGATCATGTTTAGAAATCGGATAATTATTGAAACAATAATCAACGGCAAGAATCTTGCAATCATAATTATCGATAATTAACGTTAAACAAGGCACTAATGACTTCGTGCAAGAAGGTAGCGACCACATTTCTCCAAGGGGAAAAAAATATTTTCGATTCATTACATGTTTAATTTATTATTTAAATTAGAATGGCTGATTTTCGTTTCAGTGGTAATTTGAGAAAAATGATTCTTCGAACAAAATCCCTCAAGCAGTGAATTTGTTTGGTTTGTTGGGAACTAAAGTAAACTTGACAAGCAGATAGAAAATCATAGAGAAAAGACAAATGGTTTAACGTGGTGTGGCGAAATGGATCCAACCTATATCCAGAGATACAAAGGAAATTAAATCTTTTATTAGGAGCTCGAGTCAGACCGACTTGCTATATCTCTCACTTACAATAATATTTTTACTATCTTTTACAAGTTATCAAAATGCGTTAGAAAAATTCGCCCATTATAATGAGTTCCCTACCCCTTTATATAAAACTCATAAATTCAAAAGGAGTTACAATTTTGAATTGTAATAAATGGAAGTTATTTTTTTGTCTTGTAACTTACCAATGTATTTATGATACATTAGACCAAAAATTGAATTTGAATGTTACAAGAATGAACAGTTTCCTTAATATTATTATTCTTATATGGTAAAGACGTAAATGACCTTAGAGTGATTGGTTATGATACAGTTGCAAAAGCGTCGCAAATGTCATTGAGTAATATCATAACAATATCACTCTTTAACTGTTCCTGGTTAAGGTTTACAATTATTTGGTCAGTAAGTAAACCCGTTGAGACCGCGCTGAGACCGGTACGTATCGTATATTGGAATATTGGATTCCAATGGTTTCTCAATGAACCATTAGTCTTGGGAAACTCGTATAGACATATAGGTGTTTATATGGGATAAACACTGAACGAATCACCGAAGATTCTTAATGGATGGCACATCAACGACAATTTGAAAATTCTCGGGTTGAGTGAGTATAGTGATTCTTTGTCTTGAGATAACACAGTGGATATATGAGTCATCATCCACACTTTGATGACAGTCATGTCACCGATCTATTTAGATCAGACCTCCTTATGTTCATTGGGTGTGGTCTGCTAATCATTTTTGCTATCTATATGATGTTAGAGTTGGTGTTCGGAGTGCCAATCTGGATCGTATTTATGTCCTATTCATAAATACGAGCAATTGTATTTTCTATAATATTACTAATTTTAATGGTAGCACCTTGTCTTTTATACGCTTATTCGATCTAATTGCGATTAGATATCTGATTACTATTAGATCGAAACTGAATCTGTTTCAGTGATACGTGTATATTAGACAAAGACCCTATGATTTACAGTATAGTGCGCAGTTACAACGTAGTTTGTAATTGACATTGGGAAGCGCACTATTAGTTGTATATCCTTAAATAAAGTTCCTGGTCAAGATTTGCTAACACGGGTCGGTTAGTAAAATCCACTGAGACCAGTACATGTCGTATATCGTGACTTGGTCCGATGGTTTATCCCAGTGAACCATGAGTCTCAAGAGACTCGTATATATACATGTAGGTGTTTATTTGATAAGACACTGAACGACTCACTGAAGGTTTCCTAATAGATGGTACACCAACGTCAATAGGAACATTCTCGAGTTGAGCGAGCATAGTGGTCCTTCGACTTGAGATACCACTGTGGATATATGAGTTATCCTCCATACTTTGATGACAGTCACATCAACGATCTATTCATGATCAGACCTCCGCCTGTTCGTTGGGTGTGGACTGATGCTCATGATATCCTGTGCGTATCAAGATAGGATCCGTTAGTCCTGTGTACAGGGCATAGGCATCCAGCACGTGTTTACAATCTAGTAAATCCATGACTGTGGTATAACGTCGGAAACCAGTTCCGAGTGTTATTATGTGACGGAGGGATTATACGTATGCTATGATCTCGACTTGCATAGTTTAGCGAGATTATCCGTGGTCGTCATAATTCATGAGTGGGTGAATTATAGACACGAAATTAGATTTCGTGATGGATAAACCTAAACTTAGAGAGTCCCACAATATGAAGTGTACTCGTTGAGCACTTGGGCAACTCGATATGAATTATACAGATTATTCATAATACTTCACCGGAATAAGTGAGTTAATTCAGATCGTTTAATCGTTAAACGACAACACATACAATTAAGGGATTTTATCCGTTGATAATTATTGTGTATTTATATTTGATACATAATTTGATTAGATACACATTAATTATTCATCAAAAGAGATTTTGACACATGCCATAAATATATGTGTTTATTATTTAATATAAAAAAAAAATACATATATGGTTGTTTTAATTAATTAATTATTTAATTGTTAACTGATTAAATAATTGAATAATTAAAATATCTTATCTTTTTGTCATAATTAGTAATTGGTGGGATTTCTTTGGTGTTGGATTAATTAGATTAATATTTTTGAAAATTGGATTAAAGTATGAATTTAGGGCAAATTCGGTTTCTGTTACAGGTCTGGATTTGATTATGATTTTGTGATGAAATTATTATTTTTAGAATGTTTTGGATGTAATTTGGGTGTTGGAACATTTGTCGGAAAATGTTTCCGACTTGAAATAAGTGAAAATGGCCAAAAACGACGTTACCAGGTGGATTTTGAGCCAACCGGGTGACGACGCCCATGAACTGCCCCGACACCATTGGAGCCGACCTGGGCAGTTTTCATAAGTGTCGAGTATTCGGTTCGGTCAAAAACGCGTTTTGCATCATTTTACGGAAAATCGGTTTTCGTAAAAGTTTCATGAAGTTTCAACTATGTTTATGTCAATATTTGATATTGAATAAATATGTGTGGGAACACAGGAACTGGGGCGACGCATGCTGTCCCGGGCTCGCGGCCCGGTTGGGAGTACGGAGTAGCCCGCGGGGGACTAAACCGGAGAATAATGGAGTCGCCACCCCGTGTGAACCGGGAAAATGAGATTTAAGGCCGCACTCACCCCTCGCAAGGGAAGACCTCAAACCGTTGTGTTCGGAATGGTCCCTTACTTATGTCGCTTGTAATAAAAGGATTTGTGCAATAATCTAACCAAGCCTAAGCAACACATATTTCCAAGTGTATTCTACTTCTAAGTTCACATGCATGAGAATAAGGCTCACATCTAAGTTTGCATATATCCTATATCTAAGCATGCTTGAAAGTAAATCGAAATAACGGCAAACATACAACTCCATAATCACGTTATATTCATGGATGCGGAAACGCAAGTAAACGATAATCATACAAGCATGCATACAAATGAATTGTAATAACGACAAACATGTAATCTCATAAACACATTGTACTTATATAAAAAGAAACACCTATAAATGGCAATTGCACGATCATGTGTATTAAAGAGAGGTAACTAGATATACAGTGCAAAAAGAGTAACTAATGGGAACAAGCATGCATGAAATATGCTTAAAGAACCAGTTTAGTACGCATGCGTTCGAGTAGCGTTCGTAAACGCGTTCGAACATCAGTCAGAAGGCTCGCGTTCGTGTTGCGTTCTTGGACGCGTTCGAACGGGGTAAGACCTGATGCATGATAAAACATAAAATATGTGCGTTCGAGTGGCGTTCGTAGACGCGTTCAAACGGCTGAGGGCCGAGAGCATGTGTTCGAGTTGCGTTCGATGACGCGTTCGAACGGGAACTAGCAGATTGCATACATTCATATGGTTTTAGATACCGCATTCAAACAGGATCACAACAATGACATATCTAATCACATGGACACCTAAATCATACATAAAGATTAACATACTAAGGGCTAAATCATGCTTAAGAATAAATACCGCACTAGGCCTAATTAGGCTAAATAAATAACTAACGTATTAACTACATCATGCTCAAATATAAGTTTGGATGAAACAAAATTCATGTATCTCTCAAGTGGTACGTGGAGTTGTATCCCGAGTGCAGACCGTACTACCGTCCATTCGGATTCGGCTACGGAATTTACGTCCGGGTTTCCATCCGATATACCACAAAAGAGAACACGCATTCCATTCATCTGGAATTCACATCATGCCTCAACAAACGACTCTCATGCGATAATATATTAAAATAAATAAAAGACAAATGAAAGATAATAAATACAAGGTGCCCTCAGGTCTAACCTGTTATGTCGACTTTCGGAAGCGCGTTACACGGCCGTCGGAAGGGTTGATGTTCCGCAACTTTTTGGTTCAATGGTTCAACGTTTTCTCTCGCTGTTTCGCTGCTCAAGCTACCATTTTCGCTCCATTTCGCTGCTGTTTTTCTGCTTATTTGCTGCTATATTTTGGTCACTGTCTTTGGTAATTAGGGGACTGTTTTGTGGGTTATGTGGACTGGTTGGGGGGCAGTTTTTTAGTTAATGTTTTAGGGATTAAAAGTACAGTTTTTATTCACTGTTTTAGGTGTTTATGAATGGGTTTTTTGGACTATTTGGAGGGTCTGATGTGCGGCAATTCTGGGCAGTAAAAGGGGGCTATTTACGGCAGGTTTAGGGGCTGGACAGTGGGCTGGTGAAGGTGTTGATTATGTGCTCGTGGAGGCTGATTATTTTTGTTTATTTCATATGGGGATCTGCTGCGTGGGTTCTTTGTATTTGGTCGGTGAGGGGGGCATGCGTAGCTTACGTTGAAGGTGGCTTTGAATGGTAGTTTGTTTAGTTGGTGCGTGAGACGTGAATGACGTGGACATGTGTGGCTCTTTTGGTTTTGATTTTGTGAGACGGCGAGAGGTAAGGGACGTGAGGGGCTGCTGGCTTGGCGTTAGTGGAAGGGCTACGTGGAGTCTTGGCTGATTTGTTAGTGCATTTTTGGAGGTGGGTTGATGGTTTGCTATGAGGCAGTGGGTGATGTCGAATGGGAGAGAGAGGAGAGGTGAGAGAGAGGTGTGCTAGGGTTTTGTTTGTGTTTTTTGCCGTGAATTAGAGGAGAGCCATAGGGTTGGTTTTGTGCTATTTTTATAGTGAGAGGGTAGAGGGATTAGGGTTTGCGTGGATTTGTTTGTATAAGAAAAGAAATCAATTAGGGATGGATTTGTTTTATTTAGTTTATTAAAGGAAAGGAATAATTGTAATTTTGGTGGGGAATTATTTAAATTTGGTGAGTGGTTTATTTAATTTAGGAAGTGATATATTTAAATTAGGAATGTGATCAATTAAAATTGGTAGGTGATTTAATTTAATTTAATTTCAATTTAATTAATTTAATTGGTTTTGAATTTAGTTTGTGACATGTTTTAAATTTTTTGGATTGGGTTTGGGTGAGAGGCTAGCAGTAAAACTAGAAATACCGACACCGTTCGAACGCCAATTCGAACGCTACACGAACGCCCGCAATCTGCTTGATGTTCGAACATGGTAACGAACGCAGCACGAATGAAAACAGTGAACTTGTGAAATGAATCCGATGACATACTTATTCTGAATTTCCCTTTCCGAAGTCTGTTTCCCGCGACTTCCGTGACTTAAAAGGTAGTGTCTCCAAATGAGACTCATCATAGGGCTTATATGCAAAAATGGAGTGTCTACAGTCGCCCCCACTTTGATAGGACTTGTGCAATGTGTGACAATGACAATCCTATCAAAGTACGTGCAATGCATTTTTACTTACCTGGCTCGCCAGCTGTTGCTTAACTTACTTGTTATCCTGAGATGCTTTGACCTTTGGGCTTTGTTCCCGAACTGCGTTGAGAGAGAGCTTTATTCCCCTGGGCTTTATTCCCGAGCTGTTTTGAAAGTGGCTTTATTCCTCTAGGCTTTGTTCCCGAACTGTGTAAAGATAGGGTTTTATTCCCCTAAGTTTAGTTCCCGAACTGTGCAAAGATAGGGCTTTATTCCCCTGGGCCTTGTTCCCGAACTGTGTTAGGATATGGCTTTATTCCCCTGGGCCTTGTTCCCGAACTTCTTTGAAAGTGGGCTTTATTCCTCTAGGCTTTATTCCCGAGCTGTGTTAAGATAGGACTTTATTCCCCTGGGCTTTATTCCCGAACTGTGTTAAGATAGAGCTGTATTCCCTTGGGCCTTGTTCCCAAACTGTGTTAAGATAGAGCTTTATTCCCCTGGGCCTTGTTCCCGAACTGTGCTGAGAGAGAGCTTTATTCCTCTGGGCTGTATTCCTGAACTGTGCTGAGAGAGAGCTTTATTCCTCTGGGTTGTATTCCCGAACTGTGCTGAGAGAGAGCTTTATTCTCCTGGGCTGTATTCCCGAACTGTGCTGAGAGAGAGCTTTATTCTCCTGGGCTGTATTCCCGAACTGTGCTGAATGTGGGCTTTATCCCCGATCTGAGCTGACTGTGGGCTTTGTTCCTGAATTATACTGAATGTGGGCTTTATCCTTGATCTGAGCTGACTGTGGGCTTTGTTCCTGAATTGTACTGAATGTGGGCTTTATCCCCGAACTGAGCTGACTGTGGGCTTTGTTCCTGAATTGTACTGAATGTGGGCTTTATCCCCGAACTGAGCTGACTGTGGGCTTTGTTCCCGAACTGTACTAATATGGGCCTCGCCCCAAACTGATACTGATATAGGTCTCGCCCCAAACTGATACTGATATGGGCCTCGCCCCCAGACTATACTGATATGGGCCTTGCCCTCGGACTGATACTGATATGGGCCTCGCCCCAAACTGATACTGATATGGGCCTCGCCCCAAACTGATACTGATATAGGCCTCGCCCCAAACTTATACTGATATGGCCTCGGCCCCAGACTGAGACTGATATGGGCCTCGCCCCAAACTGATACTGATATGGGCCTCGCCCTAAACTGATACTGATATGGGCCTTGCCCCCAGATTGATACTAATATGGGCCTCGCCCCCAGACTGATACTGATATGGGCCTCGCCCCCAGACTGATACTGATATTGGCCTTGCCCCCAGACAGATATTGATATGGGCCTCGCCCCAAACGGATACTGATATGGGCCTCGCCCCAAACCGATACTGATATGGGCCTCAACCCTGGGACTCGTCCCCAAACTGCTGATGTCTCATTGATGCTTCTGATTGGCTTTCATTTGCCGCTTTCTCTCTTTCTCCTTCAAAACCTTTGAACACAAAACAAACACAAAACACAAAAAGGAATGCAAAATATGTTACGTGTATGCATGTATGCATGATTGAGTTTCCTATCCCGTTGGGTTAGGTCTTCTGCCGGTACTCTTGGCGGCTGCTCGGTCTTTTGACAAGTCTGCCCTCTTCCCTAATCAACGGGTATCTATGATGGCTTTCAAGATAAAATGGGGTTAACATGGTGCATGTATGCATGAGGTGCATGAGATGTATAGAATGCATAGGTCGGCCCATTATCATTTTAAAGCGTTTAACCACACCATTGCGCGGTGCAAACTTGTCCCAGTTGAAAAGGCCCAACAGGCTTACACCTTTGCGATAATATAGCTAAACAACTTCAAATGATAGGGGGCCCAAACACAAGCATACAGAGATAATTTCTACAGAGTGGCCCATCAACATTTCAGAAGCTTTTGGCCCAATTTTCATAGGATACGAACTCGTCATAGTTTAAATGGCCCAACAAGTTCGCATTTCTGACAAGAAGTCCAACTGCATCCAAATGAGGATGGTCCACAAGCACAAGGAAATAGTTGCTATAGGCCTTACAACTTTGGTCCACGTGTGGGTTTGCGGGAGTGTGGACAAAGGCTCTCGCTAATGAAGGATTACCCACAACTAGGTCTCCCCACTCAAGGGTTCGAGCGACCAAGTGAGCACACCTTTTTTTATACCTTTTAGTACGTGCCAACGAGTTATGGTGTGTGACTGACTGTCAGATGGATTTCCTGTTGTAGATTCCCCAGAGGGAGGGTGGAGCGAGGCTCTCTTAAGTACCCAAGCCTCTTAGGCTCTTATCGCTTGGTGACATGAATAAACAACGAGTCCTCCAAATTAGTCCATCACAATAGGCTACAAGCAAATGATTATCTAGGTGCCTTCACAGATTTTCCTTATAGAAAGGTAGTGAATGAAGGAAGACACCAAACCATTACCCAGCCTTAAAAGTGCCTTTGATTAAACCCCTTTTAACCCACAGTAGACACGGTTAATTAAAGCACAAATCATAATATTACAATACAATATTTCGGGGCTGATTCTCTATCCCCATTGGAGTCGCAAGACTGTGGGACACAGAAACTGTGCGACGCATGCTGTCTCGGGCTCGCGACCCGGTTGGGAGTACGGAGTAGCCCGCGGGGGACTAAACCAGAGAATGATGGAGTCGCCACTCGGTGTGAACCGAGAAAATGAGATTTAAGGCCGCACTCACCCCTCGCAAGGGAATACCTCAAACCGTTGGGTTCGGAATGGTCCCTTACTTATGTCGCTTGTAATAAAAGGATTTGTACAATAATCTAACCAAGCCTAAGCAACACATATTTCCAAGTGTATTCTACTTCTAAGTTCACATGCATGAGAATAAGGCTCACATCTAAGTTTGCATATATCCTATATCTAAGCATGGTTGAAAGTAAATCGGAATAACGACAAATGTACAACTCCATAAGCACGTTATATTCATGGATGCGGAAACATAAGTAAACGATAATCATACAAGCATGCATACAAATGAATTGGAATAACGACAAACATGTAATCTCATAAACACATTGTACTTATACATGCGGAAAGACCTATAAATGGCAATTGCACGATCATGTGTATCAAAGAGAGGTAACAAGATATACAGTGCAAAAAGAGTAACTAATGGGAACAAGCATGCATGAAATATGCTTAAAGAACCAGTTCAGTACGTATGTGTTCGAGTAGCGTTCGTAAACGCGTTCGAACGTCAGTCAGAAGGTTCACGTTCGAGTTGCGTTCTTGGACGCGTTCGAACGGGTAAGACCTGATGCATGATAAAACAGAAAGTATGTGCGTTCGAGTGGCGTTCGTAAACACGTTCGAACGGTAGAGGGCCGAGAGCATGCGTTCGAGTTGTGTTCGATGACACGTTCGAATGGGAACTAGCAGATTGCATAAATTCATATGGTTTTAGATACCGCATTCAAACAGAATCACAACAACGACATATCTAATCACATAGACACCTAAATCATGCATAAAGATTAACATACTAAGGGCTAAATCATGCTTAAGAATAAATAATACAGTAGGCCTAATCAGGCTAAATAAATAAATAACGTACTAACTACATCATGCTCAAATACAAGTTTGGATGAAACGAAATACATGTATCTCTCAAGTGGTACGTGGAGTTGTATCCCGAGTGCAGACCATACTACCGTCCATTCGGATTCGGCTATGAAATTTACGTCCGGGTTTCCATCCGATATACCACAAAAGAGAACACGCATTCTATTCATCCGGAATTCATATCATGCCTCAACAAACGACTCTCATGCGATAATATATTAAAATAAATAAAAGAAAAATGAAAGATAATAAATACAAGGTGCCCTTAGGTCTAACCTTTTATGTCGACTTTCGGAAGTGCGTTACACGGCCGTTGAAAGGGTTGATGTTCCGCAACTTTTCTGGTTCACTGGTTCAACATTTTCCCTCGCTGTTTCACTGCTCAAACTACTATTTTCGCTCCATTTCGCTGTTGTTTTGCTGCTGATTTACTGCTGTGTTTTTGTCACTGTCTTTGGTAATTAGGGGACTGTTTTGTGGGTTATGTGGACTGGTTTGGGGGCAGTTTTTTAGTTACTGTTTTAGGGATTAAAAGTGCAGTTTTTATTTACTGTTTTAGGTGTTTATGAGGGGGGTTTCTAGACTATTTGGAGGGTCTGATGTGCGGCAATTCTGGGCAGTAAAAAGGGGCTATTTGCGGCAGGTTTATGGGCTAGACAGTGGGCTGGTGAAGGTGTTGATTATGTGGCTCGTGGAGGCTGATTATTTTTGTTTATTTCACGTGGGGATCTGCTGCGTGGGTTCTTTGTATTTGGTCGGTGAGGGGGGCATGCGTAGCTTGCGTTGAAGGTGGCTTTGAATGGCAGTTTGTTTAGTTGGTGCGTGAGACGTGAATGGCGTGGACAGGTGTGGCTCTTTTGGTTTTGATTTTGTGAGATGGCGAGAGGTAAGGGACGTGAGGGGCTGCTGGCTTGGTGTTAGTGGAAGGGTTACGTGGAGTCTTTGCTGATTTGTTAGTGCGTTTTTGGAGGTGGGTTGCTGGTTTGCTGTGAGGCAGTGGGTGATGTCGAATGGGAGAGAGAGGAGAGGTGAGAGAGAGTGTGCTAGGGTTTTGTTTGTGTTTTTTGCCGTGAATTAGAGGAGAGCCATATGGTTGGTTTTGTGCTATTTTTATAGTGAGAGGGTAGGGGGATTAAGGTTTGCATGGATTTGTTTGAATAAGGAAAGAAATCAATTAGGGATGGATTAGTTTTATTTAGTTTATTAAAGGAAAGGAATAATTGTAATTTTGGTGGGGAATTTTAGGAAGTGATATATTTAAATTAGGAATGTGATCAATTAAAATTGGTAGGTAATTTAATTTAATTTAATTTCAATTTATTTTTAATTTAATTAATTTAATTGGTTTTGAATTTAGTTTGTGACATGTTTTAATTGTTTCTGGATTGGGCTTGGGTGAGAGGCTAGCAGCAAAACCAGAAATACCAACACCGTTCGAACGCCGATTCGAACCGCTACCACGAACGCCCGCAATCTGCTTGACGTTCGAACGTGTAACGACGCAGCACGAATGAAAACAGTGAACTTGTGAAATGAATCCGATGACATACTTATTCTGAATTCCCCTTCTAACGTCCGTTTCCCCCGACTTCCGTGACTTAAAAGGTAGTGTCTCCAAATGAGACTCATCATAGGGACTTATATGCAAAAATGCAGTGTCTACAATAGGTTTAGGTGAAATATGAATAAATTATTCATATTAGATATTGAATAATTTATTCGGTATTTTGAAAAAGTTTTAAAATACGATTTCGCCCGAACCCGCGCTTCCGCTGTGCCCATCACCCAAAACCCCAACAAAAATGGTATCATAGCGGGTCTGATGCTTCATCCATTACATTATTCATGCTTGATATTTGATATATAATCCAATTTTAATGTTTGCACATGCTAGGAATCTATATATGTTTCTTTACTTTTCGGTTCTTCGCTAACAAAAATGTAACAGAAATTTAATCGTTAAATTAAGTTATATTTTTTATAGGTAGAATTGAAATGTTTAGAAAATGATTTAGATTAAAATTCTACATTAGATGTAGAGTATAACTTCCATAGGAAAATCCTCACTTTTAAATATGGCTATAAAGTAACGTGTATTGGATACATGTTTCTTGGTCCGTCTTGTCAGTACGGTTTATGAGTATTTTTCTATAAGTGCATTTGAGATCTTGCCAAAGCTGTGAGGGTGTAATTATAAGATTATTATCCATACTGGTTGTATATTGATACTGGATAAATTCAAGTGAAAGTGGAAATCCTGAACGTAGTATAGCCTTGATACGCCTCTCTGTGAACTTGCCAAAGTTGTCACATCGAGAAACGGTCAGGACCGAAAGCAGGAGTCACTGGTGAGTGATTGACAAAGAGTTTTCTACCTAATGAATATACGTAGGTTAGATCGTGTCAAAGCTGTGAGTCAAAATATATTCATGGGATCTTACTCTCACTATGGAATTCGATTTAACTATTGAATTCCCGTTGTCCGTTGGGGATTACGGTACTACGTAAAGTATTGGGAGACACTGCTGAGTTTAAAATCCATAAATTAAACAGTGTGTAATATTTTGGAATTTACTGCTTTCGTTTTCCTTTATTCTATACTGCTTATGGAATTATGATTCTTATCCACTGCATAGTAATTACTTGAATATATAGGTTTTCTGACTTTACTTATGGTTTCGTAATTCTAGAATAGGTTGTAGAAAGACAGTAGACTTAGATATTGTTAGATTAGTTGAAACCATCGAGAACTATTGTTCCATTTTTCTTGAAAATCAAGATGGTTTGTGACTTAGTTTCTAAGTCACGATAGGTAATCTAATTGGATATCTGCTTTAGGATATAATTATCTAGAAATGAATGTTTCTTGTGCAGTAAGAATTGACACAAATTAGTTCATGTCTCGAGATTATTGACTGGTATTAAGAAAATCCCTTTAGCATTTGTTTATATTTTAATGACGTTTCTTAGCTTTAGTGACTTTTAGAAGTCAAGTGTTTGACACAATTTGCTAATCAATCATTTGCAATTGTTGTGAATAATTGAACACAAATTATAAAGCTCAAGAAAAGAGATGCGTAAAGTTGTGTATAGAGAATTTCGATTCTCACAATAAGATAATTATAGGTATTGGATACCAGATCTCCCATCTAGTTAATTAAAATAATATTAAATAACTGTTTTGATATTTGATATCAGAACTTGTGACTATTGGATAGTTGCTTGTTCTGTATAAACATTTGTTACTATTTTAAGACAACTAGTAGTGTCATCAATGAAAAGATAAACATTAAGAAAATATTCGGTAAACTAAATAACTTAGGACTGTGCTTTATGAGGTTTTATCATAAAAACATTAGATGCTTGTTCCTTATTGCAAATGATGGTCTGATATGAGATCACACCACATATCCTTATCCATTTAATGAATATTGTATTCAGGTTGTGATTAAATCTCATTTAACCAATGATTGTCATTGGACCACAATTTTATTAAACTAATACATTGGATTTATGTGGTTTAATGAATTAATAATTACCTTAGATAGTTTTCTATACTCCGTGACTTAGTTAATGATTTGTCATGACTTAGTTGCGATTTTCTAAGAGAATATATTGGACGTCTTGAATAGTTCGAGAACTTTCATATGTTTTCTAATGAACTCCGATAGAATATTTTGAATAGTTCAAGGATATTCTATCTATAGTGTTGAAAACTGTATCTTTGAAAATTCATTGCGCGTCTTTGAATTGTTCGAAGATGTTATTTTGATCAAACGCATGAATTTAAGGCAATTAGTTCTATAGTTATTTAATGAATATGATTCTTATTCAATATTAACTTCCACGATTCCATTTTGATGGAATTGATCAGTGAGAGTTATCGAATCTTATATGATTTGATTTGTTGATATTGAGTGTTTCCGAATTGATTTTCAATACTCTTAGGGTTATGCTCCAGTAACACTAATTCATCTCTTTCAATTAAGGTTCCATTTATTTCTACAATTACATATATGATATGTATAGTATAAAATTCAATTTTAAATAGTTTGAGATTTGAAACTTTCTTTTCTATAATGGTTATATAATTGAAAGTACTTGCGCTTCGTAGGTACGAGTAAAAGGTTTATCATTTATTATATTTAATGAATATTGTATTCTATTTAATAGAATATATTTTCTATGATCACGAATAATAAAACTGTTTTATTACTTGGTGTGTAACATCAGATGTTAACCGATTATAGAAAAGACTTGGCTTAGTGAAGTCAAATGTGAGAATGATAAACTGTAAGTGGAACTACGTAATTAATAAGATGAAAAGACCCTTAGACAATTGTCGTATAAGTCCTATAGGATGTCAGAATCGTTTACAAAGTATCTGATACTTAATGATTCTGTTGTTTTCTTATCGAAGAAAATTATCCTATGACTTATAGTGGGAGCGATATTCGATATCGATTCCGGAACTTAGCATTGAACCATAGATCTAAGATTGTTCATGGCTTATTACGATCAAGTTTTGAACTTGATTAGGCTTTCGTTATGAATAATTCATAAAATGTGAAAATTGTTTGCGCAGCAAAAGGAAAGGTTATACTCAGTACTCTATTGTAGATTCTGAGAAAACTTGTCTCTAGCCGCACTAATTGAACAATTAAAGATTTGTTGGTTAATGTTGATATTAAATTATATTTTGGCTAAAGAATGCAAAGTGGCGTTCTTGAATGATTTCTTCGAATGAGAGATCCGTCGTGATTTCTTAGTTTGAAGAGTTCATTCTTGAATGACCATAGAGTTTGTATTCTGCTAAGATCACAGTTTGATATACTAGCTTATGGAGCCTATTGTAGACTCAGATAAGCTTTCGGAAAATTGTGTTCTCTAATTTTGGTATCAGTCAGATTGTCTGGTTTTATCGAAATATAGAGAGTACGTATTTGTCAGTAAGGTCAGTGGGAGCGTACAAATTTATTTCTAGTATTATATATCCTAAGTCTTCTTTTCTCCGTGGAAGCAGTGTGAATAGTCTATGTTATATTTGATATAAAGTTTTATATAAGATACAAAACTAAGAGACTTGTGAAAAACTCTCATTAGTCGCGTATTAGATATGATCTAATAAAGGACACATTAAGACTATCTATATGACAGTTAGTATAACTGTTTGATAGTTAACGTGTAGTATTCATCTTTCGTAAAGGATGATACCTTTGTCTAAAGAAAGATTGATTGGAATGTCTAGTCAATCTTATGCATCATAAGATGATGGCGTAATGAATACTATATTATGTGCGATTAAAGATATCAATTTAATTGTAATTGTTACGAGTTATTTTGATATGCTGCAGACCATATGATGGATCTTGAAACATGTTCTTTGTGATCTTTGAGATATTAAGAATGAGTTTCTCCTACATGGAGAATTTATTCAGCAACCATAAGGTCAGATTAGTTTCAATTCTAATTATGACATTAGATGGTCTATGTCGTATAAGGTCAGAAAAGATGCAGTGGGAGTGTCACTGCAGATTCTACTGGTCTAGTGGAATCAGTTGCAACTTGTGAAGTATTGACTTATGAAGTTGCATAGTGACCATATAGATTAGAAGTCTTCGTATTAGTGTAGTGCTTGCGGTTGTCTGCAAGGTATTTGGATTTGATTTCTAAATACATAGACAACTCAGTAGCTATAACACAATACTGATATAGTGTCTGAGTCATATTGATGTGGAATTTGGATTCTGCAAAAAATGAATGATGCTGGCTAAGGAAAACGGTTGAGTTTGTTGGACAGACTCAATTTGTTAAAGCATGCTTACTTGTTTTTGACTACCTCTTGAGTGCTGGTGAGCTCTTGAGGGCCATGAGTATGCGATGCACATTAAGATCTTTATAGGATACCATGGATTGGCACTAGAGCAAGTGGGAGAAATTATTAGGGTTGGTGAACGGAGTGCCAATCCGGATTATATTTATGTCCGATTCATAAATACGAGCAATTGTATTTTCCATAATATTACTAATTTTAATGGTAACATCCTTGTCTTTTATACGCTTATTCGATCTAATTGCGATTAGATATCTGATTACGATTAAATCGAAACTGAATCTGGTTCAGTGATACTTGTATATTAGACAAAGACCCTAGGATTTATAGTATAGTGCGCAGTTACAACGTAGTTTGTAATTGACATTGGGAAGCGTACTATTAGTTGTATATCCTTAAATAAAGTTCCTGGTCAAGATTTACTAACACGAGTCGGTTAGTAAAATCCGCCAAGACCAGTACATGTCGTATATCGTGACTTGGTCCGATGGTTTATCCCAGTGAACCATGAGTCTCGGGAGACTCGTATAGACATGTAGGTGTTTATTTGATAAGACACTGAACGACTCACTGAAGGTTTCGTAAAAGATAGTACACCAACGTTAATAGGAACCTTCTCGAGTTGAGCGAGCATAGTGGTTGTGGGACACAGGAACTGGGCGACACATGCTGTCCCGGACTCGCGGCCCCCGGTTGGGAGTACGGAGTAGCCCGCGGGGGACTAAACCGGAGAATAATGGAGTCGCCACCCGGTGTGAACTGGGACAAAGATTTAAGGCCGCATTCACCCCTCGCAAGGGAAGACCTCAAACTGTTGGGTTCGGAATGGTCCCTTACTTATGCCACTTGTAATAAAATGATTTATGCAATAATCTAACCAAGCCCAAGCAACATATTTCCAAGGATAAGTCATTCCTAAGTTTGCATGCATAGTTACAAAGCTCATATCTAAATTTACATATAACACATTTTCATGTTTACATACAACCTATTTGTATATAATCTATGTCCGAATTCATGCATAAAGATAAATCGACATACGGAAGATATACAGTTTCACAATCGTTGACACAGAGGCGCAAACAAATAGCATTCATACAAGCATGCATATTAAGGAAAGACATTTAAGCGCATAATATAAATAGGTCACTAATAGGTAATACAAATGCATAAGGTAAAAAGAAACAACTATATGCTAAAATAAACATGTTGTGATGTGGTGCAAAGGAAGATAACTAATAATGACACAAACACACACGTGGGTATTTTTCCAAGTGGTACGTGGAATTGTATCCCGAGTACATATCATACTACCGTCCATTCAGAATTGGCTATGAAATTTATGTCCGGGTTTCCATCCTATATACCACGAGAAATAATGCCCAAATGCTATCATGACATGGATACACAATGATAATAAATCAAGCCAAGACAAGGATAGAAAATGCAATCAATAGATGAAAGACGCGGCAAATATCGTGGTAAAGGTAGCCTTTTAGGCTTTTCTTCCCCCAAATGGAGAACCTTTTTAGTCCAACACAATAAGCCCATGCGCTTTTCATTACAATGCGTACAAAGATAAGATAACTATATGGAACTTCATATACCCGATTGAACACATCTTACATTCAACCGAATATACATCGACCGGCGCGGTAAAGCATAGTGGTAAAGGATTTTAACCCCTCAGAATATGGGACCTTTAATCCAACTTACTAAGTCCATACGCTCGATCACATAATGCATATGAAAAATAAAGACAATAATATCAAACTTAGTATACCCGATTGAACATATCTTACATTCAACCGAACACATATCAACCGGCGCGGCAAAGCATCGTGGCAAAGGGTTTTAACCCCTCCAAATAAGGGACCTTTAATCCGACTTACTAAGCCCATGCGCTCGATCGCATCATGCATACAAAGAATAAAGACAATAATATCAAACTTAGTATACCCGATTGAACACATCTTACATTCAACCGAACACACTTCAACCGGGGTGGCAAAGCATCGTGGTAAAGGGTTTTAACCCTTCAAAATAGGGGACCTTTAATCAGACTTACTAAGCCCATGCGCTCGATCACATAATTACATAAACAAGTAACATGTGGAATTTAAATGACGAATAATAAATAAGCAGATTCTGCACATCAGTACATATTTATGTACCACATCTAGTATCAAAAATCCAATTTTGAAACTAATAGTGAACATGTTTATGACAAACATAATTAAAGCAGGAGCCTTGCCCGTTTTCTCTTCCTTCACGTCTGCCTTGTCCATACGGCAGTCACGCATGCAGTGACCCCATTTTCCACAGTTTAGGCAGACATCTTGGGATATGTCATTTGTCTTCCTAGAAGACTATGATGATTTTGCCTTTGCCCATTTTAGAAGCTCTGGCTCTGCCTCCTTGAGCATAGCCATCAACTCTCCAAGAGTCTACTCTTGGTTCATGATGAACCAGCCCTAGCTGTCGGGCAGAGACTATAAGATCAAATCTTTAGTAGTCTCGGCCACGTATGTAATGCCCAGCTAACCTAGCTGATCGATGTCAGCAATCATTTGTGACACCTAGTGCTCGACAGATGTACCCTCTGACATACGCGAGCGAAAGAGCTTCTTTTACAATTCGTACTTCTAAGATCTAAGATTAGATCTATGAAGATCCTTTAATTTCAACATCATGGTATAATGATCTAATCCTTAATTCTGACGACGGAATTAAAGAGTCATTGCGGTAAGCATAACAGATTGAGCACTAAAGTTATCATTACCATGAGTCTTCCAAAACTCATGATCCACTATTTGCTCAAATCCGGGCTCAGGCCCGAGATGTTTCTCTATCAAATAGAATAACTTCTCAGTTCCCAGGACTATCCTGAGGTTCTATTCCCAATCTAAAAATTAAAGCCGTTTAAAGACATTTTCTCCCAGGATTATGTTCTAAACGCTAATCTTTCAGTTATCTTGATTCCAATAGTCCAACTATTGAACCAACAATTTCGGGTACAATTGAATATAATGATTACTATAGTCTAACTATATAATCAACTCTAATTTGATTGGTTAAATTCAAATATATTGATTACTATAATCCAATTATATAATCAACTATAAATGAAATAGTTTGAATACAGTCCAACTGTTTAATTTAAAACAACAATTAAATATTAGTCCAACTAATATATTTATTTTTAAATAATGACGAAAAATTAAAATGAGCGCTTATTGGCAAGTATCTAAACGAAATTGCAATTTAATACTTGCCTCCCACTATTTTTCGGCGAGCCTCTAACCCTCTGTTGAGTACTCGGGAAACCTAGTTTCCTAGTGGGCTAGGATCCCGTTAAATAACACACAACCTTGACTTTGGCCAACAAGTTGTATGATAGTTAACTAGGTAGATCTCTAAGATCAATTGTATCTTATCTAATTCCTAGATCCAGTAGGTGGACATCCAAGTCCGAAACATATATCCAATATATATGCCAATATATCCAATATATTCCTAACCTTTTTCCTCTGAATCAACTAAGTCTTGGCTTTGGCACAACAAGCTTAATGATTCAAGTTACGTGGGACCCATTGACTTTGGAAAGCTTCGTAATCGATGTCGATGGACAAGAAGTGATCTTGACTTTGGCCAACAAATCACAACTTGGACAAGACAACGATATGGAACAAAGCCTTCATGATTCAAACACATCCGCGATGGATAAAGGTCTTGACTTTGGCCAACAAACCAGTGCCAATCTTGGATCTTGAGAATGAATCACTCAATGGAAGGAAAACGCTTAATATTTGTTGAGGGTTTTTCGCGTAATTGGCAACCAATTAATTATCTTTGATTAGGTCTCATCATACACCCTTAAGCATGCATTCTAAAAGGATAATAAGGCGCGATAAATAAATTAATAATGATATGCTGATGGATATTTAAAACATTTTGTTCCTAGAACAAATCTCTCTCTTTCCTCTCTCCCGCTAGCACTATTCTTGCTTCTACCCAATTACATAACACTTCTAAAGAAATCTCATTTACATTAAGGGGAATAGGTGAGAAGAGAAATACAAAGAATCAAGAGGTAATAAGCTGGACACGCAGGTCCAATTTAATAAATTCTAAATTTATTAGAACAATTTCCAAAATTACCCTCACCCATCTAATATCCATCCGATATACATTATTCATACATCACATCCATGTATTCACACAAAGCATGTTATCAATCAATCTAATCCAATTAATTAATCTTTGATTAATGATCATCCAATGTTCAAACAACGATTTGATTTGCGCGAGTCCAACTCGTTTAAGAATAAGTACTCAAAGTACGAATTCTTGAATTATATCAAACTACAATATTAAATCCAATTTAGTTTGTATTTATACTAATTATTTATTTAATTCCAAATTAAATAATTACACTTTATTAATGAGCCTTTGCGACTTAGATTCTAAATCTAATCTTAATGGGTCTCAAAGCCCAATTAACATCCAATGTCAATTTAATTAAAGTCCAATGGGCTTTCAATTAATTTATTAAGGCATGGACTTTAGTAACCAAAGCCAATAAGGAATCACCCTTTGCCACAAAATTAATTTAGGCCCATTAGGGCCAATTAAATTTTAAAAGGCCCAATTATCATATTTGGACTTTATGGAAATGGTTTTAGGCCCAATTGGATCCAACCAATTAACCTAAACCAAACTTGGCCCAACCAAGACCATTAAGCCCAAATACAACATTTTTAGCCCAATTAATTAAATTCTAATATTCCAAATTTCACAATTTAATTATTAAAGTGTATTAGCCATAATTAACTAGTTAAATTAATATTTCCAAAACACCAATTAAACTAATTAATCATGCTTTAATTAACCAACTTATGTCCAACACAAATTGAAGCAAAATCAATCCTAACATGCTTCCTAAGCTCTCGGCAATATGGTGATTTTTATATCAATTTTGATTTCAATCCAATTAAATCACAAACTAATATATCCCATGCATTTTAAACACATCCAATTGTCTAAAATTCAAAAATCACCAAGAGCTAAAGGTTCCATCACTTTCGGCCAAGCCTCAAATTTGGGGAAAATTAATCCAATTAATTTTTTCTTCAAATTGATCATGCACAACTCAAAGTTAACATATTATAAGCATGCTCAAACAAACAATTTGAATAAAACATGCTCAAATCAAAAATACCCAAATCAAGATTAAGAACCCTAAATTCAATTTCATTCTTAATTATGGCTCTGATACCATTGTTGGGTTTTCTAGGTCAAACCAAGATAAAATTAAGCAAGAAATTATGTGAATACAACAAAGTAAGAATGCGGAAAATACTCACTTTGATCAGATTTTGGATGCGTTGAACACAATAAAAATTTGCCTCCTTGATGAATTCGGTCAAGCCCTTTGTGTTGATCTTCAAGCTCCAAGCTTTGAGTGTTGATTCCAAGCTCAAGGATTGGTTTCCCTATCACCTTTGAATGACTCATTGTGTGCTAGCACAAGTGATTTTTGAATCAAAAATCAAAGGAGATGAACCCTAGGTTCACGCCCAAAATGGAGAGAAAAGGAGAAGGCCATTCGGCCATGGAGAAGAAAAGAGAGAGAGATTAGAGTTGTGTTTTGTTTTGTTTTCCAAAAAACTAATACCAAAAGTCTCACAAAGTTTTGGTATATGCTTTTCCAAAAAGCAAAAGAAACATTTGGAGGGAAAATGGCATTAATTGCTCTCAACAACTCCCATCACTCAAAAAAGTGACTTGTATCACATCACTCAAAGTTGATGTGACTTCCATCACAAAAGGTGACTCGCGATGTGACTTGTGGGCCCCACTTTAATTCAAAATCCGAGTGGGCCCGCAAACACATTCCGGGCTCGGGTTCGTTAATTTTGAATTAACAAATTTTCCGTTGCGACGTAATTAAATCAAATTTAATTAAATAATTATGCCTAGCAAAATTAATATTCACGTCGCTCGCGAATTAATTCTAAATTAACTCGTTCACCCGAATTTAAATCTAATTTTAATTCCGCGTCGAAATCTAATTTTGTTTAATATATCGAATATATTATTTTATCGATTAATTCCAAATTAATCGTTCTATCTCTTCAAATAGTATTTTATCCCAGATAAAATCTCTCCGCAATTAATCCTAGATTAATTTTCCCTCTCTTATAATTAAATCCTGGATATGTTGGCAGTAAATCCGATCATCGGAGTATCCGAATACGTGCGTACCTAGTACCACGTTCTTACCAATTTACAAGACATGGTTGACTTCTAGCAAAACATCGTGCCTACCCAATTCTCTAGAAATATTCTTAAAGGAATATATAATCTGTATCAGGTGTAGTATAAGTAGTATTGCGTATTACGATCCAGTTTCGGATGTCACATGCTAGGCCTGGGGCTGGAATTGTGTCTGCCCCGTACGAAGCATATATCGGATCTCTGGTAACTAGTCTCTATAATCGGATAATCATGACCTAGTCATATTATCCCGATGACTGCAGTACTAAAGAGTACTAGTTCCGTATCCTACGTGATCATCATCTCCATATGACTGTAGTGATACTTCCATCTTGACATCACACCCAATACACTACGATTCTCAATAAACCCAGAAGAGGCGTACACAGAACCTGTTAAAGCTCTGGACAACCAAAACCAAAGTATATTGATTGTCACAAGTATTAGCGATGCAAGTCTCATGTTAAGTCCAAATACACCTACCCTGATTCGGACTTCCATAGACACATAGTCATACTACCAATGGAATTCCGAGGGGTCTATCCAGAGCGAAGCTGTTTCCGTACCATCGGTAAACACAACCTCCTATTACACTTTCATGAGTATCCAATACGCAAATATATGAGAACTATGCCGGTAATAATCATATGGACTAATCATATCTTATTTATCCGGAACTAATCATATGGACTTTTATCATTTATATATCCCGGTAATCCAATTACAAATAATAAAAGAGCAATTTCCTTTGTCACATAGTTAATTTGTACAACAACACCATGTTATGTACAAAGAGTGATGCTATGGGTCATAATTGTCCAACATCGTGATCGTAAATTGAAAGTCGACTGTATTATACCGAACGAATTTGACGTTGTCATCTATATCCTAGGTATAATACGGATGGCCTGTGACGGAGGGCTTATACGTATGCTATGACCTCGACTTGCATAGTTTAGCGAGATTATCCGTGGTCGTCATAATTCATGAGTGGGTGAATTATGGACACGAAATTGGATTTCGTGATGGATAAACCTAAACTTAGAGAGTCCCACAATATGAAGTGTACTCGTTGAGAACTTGGGCAACTCGATATGAATAATATAGATTATTCATAATACTTCATCGGATTAAGTGAGTTAAATTCAGATTGTTTAATCGTTAAATGACAACACATGCAATTAGGAGATTTTGTCCATTGATAATTATTGTGTAATTGTATTTGATACCTAATTTGATTAGATACACATTAATTATTCGTCAAATGAGATTATGACACATGCCATAAATATATGTGTTTATTATTTAATGTAAATAAAAAAAATACATATATGGTTGTTTTAATTAATTATTTATTTAATTGTTAAATGATTAAATAATTGAAAAATTAAAATATCTTATCTTTTTGTCATAATTAGTATGACAAATGGTGACATATTTTTTGGATACTTGGCATGATTTAAATCAAACTTTGTTTGTCCAATTTTGATTGGTAAATAATAAAGTTTGATTTGATTTTTGTTAATTTATTTGATAAATTTCAGAAAAGACAATTATGCCCCAAAATCCCTTAAATTTCGGCCACATATAAAGAGAGAGAAAAAAAATTATTTTTTTATCATCATCTCTTTCTCCTTGCTGCCGAAACCTCCATGGAAATGGGTTTTCATTTTTTGCTTGATGATTCAAGCATACAAGTCAAGGAAAATCAAGAAAAAGGCTTATGGAATTTTGAAGTTTAAGAGGTAATCTTCAAATCTCTAAAGCTTGGAAATTTGATTTTTGTTTCTTGATTTCTTAGAAAAGTTCTAGGGTTCCATTACTTGTCCAAAATTGGGGCTTTTGTTTGTGGTTGTTGGAGAAGGAAGATTATGCATGTGTGAAGTAGATATTGGGTGGAATTAATGTAATTTGCATCCAATTTGTTCAATTGTTGAAGAGTTGCGTTCTAGAGTTGTTGATCCACTCTAAATAGCCTAGAATTATTCTAGAGTTGTTCATATGTGGTGGGACTTTTTTGGTGTTGGATTAATTAGATTAATCTTTGTGAAAATTGGATTAAAGCATGAATTTAGGGCAAATTCGGTTTCTTTTACAGGTCTAGATTTGATTCTGATTTTGTGATGAAATTGTTGTTTTTAGAATGTTTTGGATGTAATTTGGGTGTTCAAACATTTACCGGAAAGTGTTTCCAACTTGAAATAAGCAAAAATGGTCAAAAACGGCATTACCGGGTGGATTTTGAGCCAACCGGGTGACGACTGTCCCTTCACTATTTGGGCAGCCTATGAACTGCATCGACACTATTGGAGCTGACCTGGGCAGTTTCCATAAGTGTCGGGTAGTCGGTTTGGTCAAAAACATATTTTGCATCATTTTGCGGAAAATCGGTTTTCGTAAAAGTTTCGCGAAGTTTCAACTATGTTTATGTCAATATTTGATATTGAATAAATAGGTTTAGGTGAAATATTAATAAATTATTCATATTAGATATTGAATAATTTATTCGGTATTTTGAAAAAGTTTTAAAATACGATTTCGTCCGAACCCGCGCTTCTACTGTGCCCATCACCCAAAACCCCAACAAATGATAGATTTGCGATGGCGACATCTACTACTAATTCTTTTGCTAGTATACTTGATACGAACAAGCTTAGAGACGTCGAAAACTTTACAGATTGGGACTTGGATCTAAGGATTGTCCTTGGGTCTGAGAAACTAGAATATGTGTTAGACGGTCAGTTGCCACTTGCCATATCAGATGATGCAACATAAGAGGAACGTGAGACTCTCGAGAGGTGGATAGATGATGATAGAAGGGTCAAATTATATATTCTCAGTTCATTGGCACCGTAGCTTAAAAGGCAATACTTTTGTTTGCTTGACGCATATACTATGATGATGCGACTTCGGGAGTCCTTTATGAATCAAGAACAAGTCTCGGTTTAATAAAATTTCAATGAAATTGTTCCATTCAAAACTTGAGGAGGGACAGGCTGTGAGCCCTGATGTGCTTCATCTGATCGAACAATTGAGGCACTTTAACTTCCATCTGAATGACACTTTGGGACGAAGTGTCATACTTGGACCACTCCCGACATCATATCCGCCAATTTGTGATGTATTTCAAAATGAATGAGATTAGCTGTTCTTATCAAGAGTTTCATAAGATGCTACAAACTGTGGAGGGGGATTTGAAGAAGGGAGTTATGAATCGCCCTCTTAAACCCACTGCTCTTACTGCTTCCTCCCAATCTAAACAGAAAGGGAAGAAGAAGAAATGAAAGCAACCAAAGAGAGCTGCCGAAGATAAATGCCACAACTGCAGCAAGATTGGTCATTGGAAGAGGAATTATCCTGATTACCTGGCCCAGATCAGAAAGGAAAGAGCATCTACTTCAGATACTTTTATTTTTTTCCATTATTGATATCTCATTAGCTTGTGAAGCTATGTAATCCTGTTGGTTTTTAAATTCTTCTTATCCTATTCACATTTGCAATTCGTTGTAGGTACTGAAGGAAAGTAGGCGGCTAAAATATGGGGATATGCAGTTGCGATTCAGGAGTGAGGACTCTCTGGATGCGGTTACAGTGGGTTTATGTGAGATTCCCCTACCCAGTGGGAGACTGTTGTTGCATGACTGCTTTTTTGTACCGGGATGTGTGGCGAATATTATGTCACTTTTTGTATTAGATACTGAGGGTTATAATGTAAATATTAAGAATCGTTCTTTATATTTATATGATGGAAATATTATTCAGATCCTAATTTGTCCAAATGAGCATGGTCATTACATATTGCATACCTCACAAGATATCTTTAATGCTGGAATTAATAAACATAAACTACCTGATTTAAAAAATATTGAACTGTGGCAAATGAGGTATGATCGGTGAAATCACACACGTAACGCAAGCGCACGTATCACTCAAGTAGTATAAAATGTATCAATCCCACGAGGACATAATACCTTAGCTATCAATTTATGAAGTTAAATATTTACGAGTACCTAATAGATTGGTTTGTTTATTGGATGGTGATTTTAAACTAAAATAAGTAAATAAAACAGTACAAATGTAGATGAAAGGAAAATTCAATATTATTAAACTATATAAGGTTGTGAATCCTTCCAATATTTATTAAAGATGAAGTGGTTATCTCACGTTTGTGCAATATATTGGTTTATTAACCTAGAACACCCAAATATCCCAATTAATCATATGTCTATGTTAACCAAGTTACTTGAATTCATTAAGATTAAGTTCCAATTGTGGCTACCTCCGCCTGACAGGTATATGTATATCCTATAAGGAAATCTACCTAAGGGTCACCATGCCCCGAGGTGAGATCGTGAGCTATTGAGTCTAAGACTGAAACCTAAAATTCCTTCGTCAAGTTTATTTTAAATTTACCAGATATATCTTATTAATGGTCAATTAACAAGAAGCATTAAGCTTAAGACTCAATAAATAAACCCTTATATTACCCAAGTCATAAAATAACCCCCTATAAACCGGTGATATTGGAATTCATCACAACCCCAGATATGATATTTAGTTACAACACATATCTAGGACTAGTAAAGATATAAAAAAGTAAATGACATAAAGTAAAGCTTGGAAATTAAAAAGGTAAATAAAGCAATAAATAAAATGCTGGGGGTTAGATTTAGATATCTCTCTTATTATAATATATAAACTTTGCATGACATTACCAACTGGCCATAAAGGCGGTATCCTGATTAAGTCAGATTTTGTAACGACCGGTAGTTTAGTTACTATTACGTTGAAGAACTATGGTGTTGATGGAAGAAGATAATATAATATAAATTATGTTCGGGCTAAATACACTCATGAAGTGATCTTGGGGGACAATCGATATTCTTTGTAGTTCCGATACCGAATTGTACGATGTTCCATTCCGTATAGCCTATGGTATTTGGGCCGTAACTTTCTCGTTCAGCCTCCGATATTTATATATTTTATATCGTCGGAAAGATGAGACCGAGACCTACAACTTTCGCGTTGAATATTTTTCTAAAATCGGACCAAAAATAGGTCAAAAATGTAAGTCCAAATTCAGATGAATAGTGATTTCGGGTCTAATTGGAAGATTCTCAAACTTTCCATAAATTTCTACACTTTTTTCAAATTTCCAAATATCAAATGGCCCCACTATATAAAGGGTTCATTATTCATTAATTTCCAAAAAAATCAAGAAAATAAAATGAAAAGAAAGAAGAAGAAACCGAGAGGAAGATGAGAGGAAGAAAGAAGAAGAAGGAGAAGAAAGAAAGAAGAAGAAGAAGATGAAGAAAAAAATAGGAAGAAGCAAAGAAGGAGATGATGGGCATCAATGGAGGGTTTAGAAGATGAGGAAAGAAACCAAGAAAAGGAAAGGTAAGAATTCATGACCTAAATTATGATTTTTTAGTTTGGTTGAGTTAGTGCTTGTATCATGTTTGGAGCTTGGTAGTGATGATGATAGTATGAATTTTTGACATTAAAAAATATGGAAACATTGATAAATCCCAATTTGTGGGTTTTGGGTAAAACTTGATAAAGTGTGTAATATGGATTAGAAATTGAATTATTGATAAATTAGGGGTTTGATGTATGTTAAATTGAGTGTATGATGATGTATTGTGTATTGGTTTTTAGTATGGAAGTGTTGGAATGGAGTAGAGTTGGATGATTTGAGATTTGGATGAGTTTGGAGAAGCAAAACAGAATCCTGGAAACCCAGGTCGTGTCACGACCAAAAAGGATTGCGCGTCGCGACTCAAGAGGAAAATGGTGACTGAAATTTGGACGTTGCGCATCGCGAGATACATAATTTCCCTAAAATTAGTTTTAAACCCCCAGTTCCACCCTAGCGCGTTAGAGACCACCCTTGGGGTCTCGTATCAATTTATATACATATTTTACATCAAAATATGATTGTGACAAGCCTCGTATGTAAAACCTATTGATGTATCATGAAGCTTAGTTAGATATTAAGGTTTATTTTACTATATATATATACTAATCAAGTTCCCGATCCTAGATTATCCTCAGGTATCGCAACTCTCTTTGGTAATGGATCCAGTACCAGCCAGATCTCAAAACAGTGAGTGGACCTATTTTGTTTAACTGGTTTTATTTATTAAGTTTTGATATCAGACTTAATTTTTACGCTTTAGGGCGTTAGATTTCTTTTACCACTGTTATTTCATGAAACTTATGTCTTAGACAGAAAAGTTTTTAAAGCTTGAGATTATGGTTTTTCGGAGCATGAGGGAAAAACTCACCACAGTATGTAACTTGAGATAGTATGGAATTGACTGACAAAGAACATGTGCGCATGTAGAGGACTGTGGGACGACCATACGAAACGCCTCAGATCCTAGTTCAGGACTAGGGATGTCAGATGCCCCGAAATCCTGGTTTCAGAGCTTGGGTGGTAGCATAGATCCGCACCCCCAGTTCTAGTTTGTAGCTTGGGGGACGGCGATACGTAACATTCCAAAGTCATGTATTTGCACTGCTGGCTACAGTTAGGCGTCTGGGAGATGGCGATACGTAACGCCCTCATGCGTCGAGTTTTTTAGACAAAGATACCGATTTCAGAAAGAGTTTTCAGTTTTCAGTTACAGTTTTCAGAAAGTGCTTTTAGAAAAAAAAAGTTTCTAGAAACATCAGTTTTATAAGAGATTCAGAATTTTAAAGAAGAAACCAGTTTTCTTATAAAGCTATTTCATGAGTTTTCGATTTTAGAACCAAATGTTTTTATAATAGTTTTTCGTATTTAGTACACTCACTTAGATCAAATAGTGATCTAACCCCTCACTCTTCCAGTGTTTGTTTTGCCGGTATTCTAGGAGGACGAGCTCGAGAGGACGGATGCTGATGCAGTCACTAGTGGGTATGAGTACACCAGTTGAGTCAGAAATAGAGTAAAAGTCCAGTCTAAGTCAACTTAAAGTCTTGTATTAGTATTTGAGATATGTGTCTTTATGTATAAAGTTATTAAAGTTAAGTTGTATGCCAAGTTGTAAGATTGGGCCACGGTCCCCCCCACACACAGATATATATATATATATATATTTACTTAAGGTAAAAAGCTTATAGCTATTGTAGGAAATGCTTTCCTAGCGTAGCGGAAACGTCTTAGACACTCGGATCGGACTTGAAAAGTTTTTCTGCTCTTCCCCTCCTTTTGTCGAATGGAACCAGCAGTTATACTGAAATTTTGCTTTTGTTTTTGACAAAATTTCAACCCCGAAACAGCCCCCGAATAGCAGCTCCAAACTGGACTGTTTTAGCACCCGATATGCGCCCAATGCACTGCAGAATTAGCCCCTTAAATGCGTGGGCTTAGGCTGTGATTTGGTTCTGATTTTTCACTTGAAAACAGCCCCAACACAGCCCCAAAATATCATAAAATATACCCCAGAAATTCTGGATTAAAACGAAATCAAACCGGGTTCTGTTTCACCAAGATAGGGGCGACAAAGAGCAAAAACAAAGCTCAATCACATGACCAAAAGGAAATAATAGAAGAGGATGATTTCTTCGACACCACAAAGTATTTTGCGCTATGACTCGTTACCAACGAATACTTGTGTGGGCAAGACTCACAAAATAATCCCTAAACGTTTTAGAGATTTAATCACACTATTTCTTTGTTTTGTTTTTCTTCTTTTAATTGATTATGTTTTTCTCAACTTTTTGAGAGAGTGAAGAAGAAGATGAAAGGTGGCTAGGGTTCAAGAATGAAAATCCTTAGTCAAAAAGAAAAAAACATTTTCCTTTTTTATACTTAGGGTTTTATTTCAAAAAATAAAACAAAACCCTTCCATTTTTTTTTTTTGTTGAAAAATTCGGCCAACCCTTATCAAATAAGGATTGGTTTTATTCTTCTTATTATTTTTGTTACAACAAAATTGACTTTCCATAAAGCCAAAGATGTTACAAAAACAAAAGGATTAATGCCATTATAAAATTGTAACTTCCAAAATTAAATTAATGGTTTCCAAAACCCAACAATTTGAAATTACAACTTTACCATTTCATTTAATTATATCTAATATAATTAAATAATATGTGTTTAAATATCAAATATTTAATATAACTATATATTAACTTTTAATATAAAGTTTCAAGTGTGATAAAATAATATTATTAATCATATTAATAATATTTATACCTTTGTGAGTATATAATTGGACTATCCAATTATACTAAATCCGCTATAGTATCTCGAACTAGCATGGGGACCAAATGGACCTACGGTTCCGAGCTCCAATAATCTAGAAATATTAATTAAGCTCTTAATTAATTATTCCGAATTATTAACTCCGGGTTATTCCACTAAAAACCCGAAGATGCACTCTCGTTGCCGCAGATGATATATTAAGCCGAACCAAGTCGGTGTCCATCGATATAGTCACTATATATAGATTGACCATTCACGAGTATCTCGTAATTAGAGCCGGGGTACAATGTCCGTTATATTCCTCTAATTATTTTTACCTTAAGTACCATTGATTCTCTAATGAACGATTTATTCATAACCATTAAGAATTTTAATATTTCTATTCGTAATAGAAAGATTTGAGCGCTCAAATCGTTCAAGCACCAAATCAACCCTTAAGAAAGATACTCCTCTACTTCTCACAAGAAGGAGTGAACTCCATGTCTATGTAAAACGCTCCCAGATATACAAGAGATAATGCCCCCAAAATACGTAGCTATTAGTCGGGACTGCTACACCAACCTCACCTTTGTAAATCAAAGGACATAGCCTGCCATGCATGAGTTCGTAGTACACTTAGGATTAAGATCAATCCATATATGACCATCTAGTAGATCAAAATGACTTTCTTTGTTTAACGGATATTAAAAGAATGTCATTTCCATCTGGGTCCAGTCCTATATGATCATATCATACAAGGTGCCTCCATTATCATGTCTCTACATGGACGATCCCGGATCAAGGTCGCCATACAAATATAGAATGGACCGCAGCTATAGATAAACTGCAAACAAAGTACCCGCTTTGTTTGCTCTCTATGGACTATTTAAGATTATTAACTTCAGACTTAAATCCTCTTGTGTATGACACTCATACAATAAGTCTAAGGGCACATAAGTAATCTAGGGTATTTAAGATGATTAATAATATGCGAAAATTAACCAAACACATTTATAAATGAATAATGCATCATTTTATTTCAAAACACATAAAGCCATTTACATCATATGTAGCTCTAGGGCATACATCCCAACAATCTCCCACTTGCATTAGAGAAAATGGGATATTTCACGTAATCCTAGACCATTTAGGTGACCTTCAAACACTTTAGCCGAAAAGGTCTTTGTAAAGTGATCAGCCAGGTTATCTGCGGATGAAATATTTATGACGTAACGTCTCATCTCTATACTATCTCCCTGATGAGGTGATATTTCTGTTGGAAATTTCTAAGCATCCCAAGATCAAATAAAGCAATGAAAACACATGTGCGAATACATCACAGAGTTGCGGAATACTCACAATGATCGGTTGAGTCGATGCGGTGATGAACAAAACTCATTTTCTGCCTCCTCCAAGCTTGGCAGTGGGCTATTTTTGTTGTCCTTTGAATTCATCCATGGATGTCCTTTGAAGCTCCAAGCTTTGGTTCTATGCTCATGGGTGGTTTCCCTATCACCTTCGCATGTCTCTTTGAGTGCTAGCTCTTGATGTTTTTTGCCACAACAACATCACACTTTGCTTCCCTTTTTCCTCCATTTTCATGGTCAAACCAGTGAGTTTTTGAGAAGAAAAATGGCCTGTTGGCCGAGAGAGAAGAAGAAGAATTTTGGCTCCAAATACGTGAACCAAGGACAGAAAGAGATGGATGATGTGTTGTAATGTGTTAAGTGTATCTAATACACTTCCTTTGATTTCAAAAATCAAAATAAAACAAATACAAATGATTAAAATAACAATAAATGTCATTCAAGCTTTTAAGAGCTTTCCATCAACTTCCATCAAGTCACATCAATCAATCAATCAATTGTCACATCACTCAAAGTGACATGTGATTTGACGCTTGATGTGACTAATGATTTGACGCTTGATTGGACTTGCGTGCCGCACTCGAATTTGAAATGCGAATGCGCTCGCAAACAATCCCGAGCTCGGGTTCGCTAATTCTAAATTAACGAATTTTCCGTTGCGGCGCAATTAAATGATTATGCCTAGCGAAATCCCTATTCACGTCGCTAATGAATTAATTCTAAATTAACTCGTTCGTCCGAATTAAAAACTAATTTTAATTCCGCGTAGAAATCCAATTTCGTATAATATATCGAATATATTATTTTATCGATTAATTCCAAATTAATCGTTTTCTCTCTTTAATTGATATTTTATCCTAGATAAAATATCTCCGTAATTAATCTCAGATTAATTTTCTCTCTCGTCTAATTAATCCCAGATTAATAAAGTGCAAGTCATACGTCATCGGTGAATCTTCGGGAAGCCACCCATGAGATCCCCGGATATGTTGGCAGTAAATTCGGTCATTGGACTATCCGAACACGTAAGTACCTAGTACTACGTTTATACCGATTTACAAGACAAGGTTGGCTTCTAGCAAAGCGCCATGCCTACCCAATTCTCCAGAAACATGCTTACAGGAATAAGCGATCTATATCAGGCGTAGTATACGTAGTATTGTGTATTTCGATCCAGTATCAGATATTTCACGTGCTAGGCCTGGGGCTGGAATTGTGTCTGCCCCGTACGAAGCACATATCAGATCTCTGGTAACTAGTCTCTATAATCGGATAATCATGACCTAGTCATAATATCCCGATAGCTCGAGCATATAAGAGAACAAGTTCCGTATCCTACGTGACCATCATCTCCACTATGACTGGAGTGATACTTCCATCTCGACATCACACCCAACACACTACGATTCTCAATATACCCAGCAGAGGAGTACGCAGAACCTGTTAAAGCCCTGGATGACCACAACCAAAGTATATTGATTGTCGCAAGTATTAGCGGTGCAACTCTCAAGTTAAGACCAAATACACCTACCCTGATTTCGGACTTCCATAGACACATAGTCATACTACCAATGGAATTATGTGGGGGTCTATCCAGAGCGAAGCTGTTTCCCGTACCATCGGTAAAACACAACCTCCTATTACATTTGCATGAGTATCGTATACCTAAATATATGAGAACTATGCCGTTGTGCCCTCACAACACGCACAAATGTAATACTAGTCTTTTACGCATTATCGATGTCCAATCTCGATAATACTCCGACTAGGGATTTTTAATGCTTTATCCTTCGTGGACTGATACTGTCTCATATCATTCTCAATCCAGGAACAAATCATAGGGACCTCCTATCATTTATATATCTTGTTGATCTAATCATAAATGATAAGAGAGCATTCTCCTTTGTCACATAGTTAATTTGTACAACAACACCATGATCTGTACAAATAGTGACGCTATGGGCCATAATTGTCCAACAATCTCCCACTTGGCCTATAGCCAGTCACTCGAGTGTCTTACACCTGAACTATGTATGGTTGGCTCAAACTACTGAGAAAAAGCTTTCGTCAGCGGATTTGCATGATTATCATCTGATGCAATTTATTTGATCATCACATCGCCACGATGTATGATCCGAACAAATCATATGAATATCGAAGTATATATCTGGATCGTTGATGAGACCATTAATTCTTTAGCATGTGATGTAGCCTAGCCTAGCTGCTAACAGAACTATATCTAATCTAATTAGATTTATTATCGACCCAGAAGGCTTCTATTGCTGCCTCAGCTGCAGCAATAACCCGCATTTGTTGTTTATTCGGTAACAGTATCTTACTTGGAAGATTTCCAGCTCACTGTTCCGTTATTCAAACTGTATAGTACTGTTGTTGCGACTTATAGTCGTCTTTATCGGTTAGGAAACTTGCAGTAGTGAACCCAGTCACTTCAAGTTTTCATTCTCCATAGTATAAGACATCATCCTTAGTTCTCTAAGATACTAAGTATGGTCTTAACTTCTATCCAGTGACTATCACTAGGATTGACCCGATTGTGAATTCATATGCTCAAAGCGTATGAGACACCTGGTAACGTACATTTTTCATTGTACGAATTCTCGGAGAGTTTTTCCGAAAGCCAAGCTTTCACCGATCGTTTTATGGGAATATCATTTCCAAGAAATGATTTATATTATCATTATTTATAGGACATTTATTGTCAGTGCGCTCCCACTAACCTTCTAATATACACAAGAATCATTTCGTTTTGAATTAAATCATACTCCATTATGATTACATTAAAAAGATAATTCTAAGAACCTATCTTTGCTTCAATCCAAACATGGATCGAATAACCTGCAAACCTTGTTTGTTAGTTTTGGTTCGACAAAACTGTCAGGATGTTGTAAACATCCTCCAAAAGGTTTCCTTTTCAGGAAAGCGATCTTCCCGTTTCGCTGCCATATTTCATAAATGAAAAATGCAGCATTAGCAATCATTATCCAAATGGATTCATCATGGAAACAGGTAAAAGGTTCATCGTAATCGACACAATGTTGATAACGATACCTTTCCGTTAAAAGCCTAGCTTTATACGTTGGCATGTTGCCATCCATGTATGTCTTCCTTGAAGACTTATATAGTACTAATAGGCACAATGCCTTTCGGTACATCAACTAGTATCCAAACATAGTTGGTATACATGGAATCCATTTTGGATTATCATGGCACTTTGCCATAATAGGGAGTCGATACCTTGTATCACTTCCTCATACGTAGTCAGTTGGTATTCCCAAAAAGATAGACATCTTTATGAGGTGAGATCAGAAACCCATACCCCAGGTTGTTTTCTGATTCTCTCCAACTTATGCGGTTCTTGTGTATTCGAAGATTACTGGTAATAGTTTCATCCTAGATGAACTATTAGTGTTCCATTAAGGAATGGGTGCCTGGACCAGTATTACTCCGATTTTCATCGAGTCTTACTATCCTCCCACTTACCACTGCATATAGGTATTCCTTTTAGGAAAACTGCATGGTGAGCAACAATTAAATTGTTCTCTTGTGAGTTGTATAAGTACTATATTTATGGTTTCCCTTGGATAACCTACAATTGGCACGTATCCAATTTGGGTTCTAGTTTGGTATCATCCAAACATATGCCTAGCATACCCAAATATTCAGGAATGAGAAACCCGGCTTCTTTCCCGTTCATATCTAATATGATATCTGTCAAATAGCTTTTATGGAACCTTATTCTAAATAAGTTCTGCACTGTTTATGCGTATCCGTTGAAGGAAATTGTAGCTCAGAGCGACTCATGATTAACCTTATCATGTCCAACAAAATTTGGTTACTCAGTTCGGACACACCATCAAATTGACGTGTTCTGGGAGGAGTCCTCTTTGAAAGAATACTATACTCTATCAAGTATATTAGAAACTTATTGCTTAACTATTTTCCATTACGGTCTAACCATGACGGTATAATAATTTAGCCGATCTGTTTGTCTATTTCGTGTCGAAAACTCTAAAAGTTTCCGATTTGTGTTCCAAAAGAAACACATAACCATAACGCGATGCCACATCCGTAAAGGTCACGAAATATTCATATCCACCTCTAACCTAGCTAGACATGGGCTCACTTGCTTCACTATGAACTAGGGCTAACAGATCTGTGGCATTTGCACTTTTACCAAGTAAATAGCATTTTAGGCACTTTGCCCAATAACTAGATTCGTAGACTTTATTTGAATAGAATCAAATATGTCCTAGTACCCACTCTTCGAAAGTGTGGATATACGAGTCTTATTTAAAAGTGTCCCAGAGAACAATGCCACAATATGTTTCTTCTTATCAAATCAGTTTGAGCTATTTGTTTGTCATGTAATAATGTTTGAGATTTTATTTATATTCAAAATATAAATACTGTTATTCACATCTAATGTGTTTATCTCAATATCATCTTATATAATAAAACACTTTAGTGTTCTAGGATATAAAGGTACATCCGTAACGGATTGAACACTGATATGGAGATAACTTCTAGTCAAACTAGTACATTATAACAGTTTCCTAATTTAAGTACATACCCGAAGGTAGTTCTTAAATTAGGTATCTACGGTTAAAACAGCGACTTTCGTCCCGTTTTTAATTCGCAGAATAATCTCAATGAAGTCAGTATCCTGCTCATAGCAGATTCTGAACATCAGTATATATTTATGTATCACACTAAGTATTTAAAATCAAATTTTAATACTAGTAGTGAACATATTTATGACAAACATATTTGAAGTCAAAGCCTAGCCCGTCTTCAATTCCTTTCCTTTATCTTCCTAGAAGATTATAATGATTTGCCTTTGCCCATTTTCCACAACCAAGAAGCCTTTGGCCAAGCCTTGGCCTTCCAGAATGTCGAAGTAAGATGCGCCTTGCACTTCTTGCCTTATTGCAAAGTTTGACTTTATCTCATTGAGAATAGTCATTAACTCTCCAAGAGTTTACTATTGCAATTAGTACTTCTAAAATCTAAGTATAGATTTATGAAGATCCTTCAATTTCATTATCATACTTTAAGGATCTAATCCTTAGTTCTGATTTAAGAATTAAGGAGTCTAATTGTCAAGCTTAATGGATTAAGCACTAAAGTTATCATTACATGAATCTTCCAAAGATCATGCTCTACTATTTGCTTAACTCCGGGCTTAGGCATAATATGTTATTTTATCAAATAAAGTAACTTATTATATTTCAGGACTATCCTGAAATTTATTCCCAATTTAAAAATTAAACCATTTAAATACATTTTCCCTAGGATTATGTTTTAAATGTCAATCTTTCAATTTTATCTTGATTCTAATAGTCCAACTATTTAGTCAATGATATAGGTACTATTTATTATTATGATTATTATAATCCAATTATAAAATCAACTATAAATGAATAGTTTGAATACAGTCCAACTGTTTATTAAAACAACAATTTAAATATTAGTCAAACTAACATTTAATTTATTTAAAGAATGATATTTGTTTTGAGGCCCGTATGGAAAGTAATTAAACGAATATTGCAAATTCAATTCTTGCCTCCCACTAATTTTCGGCGAGCCTCTAACCCTCTGTCGAGTACTCGGGAAACCGTGTTTCCTAGTGGGTTAGGATCTTGTTAAATATCACACAAACTTGACTATGGCCAACAAATTGTATGATAATTAACTAGGTAGATCTCTAAGATCAATTGGATCCAATCCAATTCTTAGATCCAGTAGGGGGATATCCAAGTCCGAAACATATATCTTATATATGCTAATATATCCAATATATTGCCTAACCTTTTTCCTCTGAATCAACTAGTTACTTTATAACAGTTTCCTAATTTAAGTACATACCTGTAGGCATTGCATTTTTGCATGTGAAACCCGATGATGAGTCTCATTTGGAGGCACTACCTTTTGAGTCACGGAAGCCGCGGGAAACGGATATCGGAAGGGGAAATTCAGAATAAACAAGGTTCATTGTTTTCATTCGTGCTGCGTTCGTGTATGCGTTCGAACGGAAAACAGATTACGGGCGTTCGTGTCGCGTTCGAGGAAGCGTTCGAACGGGTGTCGGTAATTCTGGTTTTGCTGCTAGCCTCACACCCCAGCCCATTTAGCTCCCCAAAGCCCATAAAACACATCCCAAATTAAATAAATAAATATTAATTAAAACATTAACTAAATAAGATATTAATATAATTAATTAAATAATTAAATAAAACATTTGATAATGAGGTGTCCCGTATGGATCAGTTAGAGAACGGTCTCGCCAAAATCACTGAACAGTTGCAAGCTTTGACTACTGCTATGGGTGATATAGCTGGGTCTCGTGCCGGGATTAATTCTGGGGATGTGAGGCAAGAGGAATCTCCGAACAGATTGGGGGATGATACCCCCGCTTTTGATGATGATATGGCAGAGTATGCAGCATGCAGAGTATCTGGGTCTCAGGTAGAGTTACAGAAACTTCCGGATCAGGTTGAGTCGGTTACCCGCAAGATGAGGGGTAAGAATGAGGATTTGCTGGATTATGACACACTGACTTTTGAGGAACAATTGCCGGCACAGTTCAAGATGCCTGATATGGCTAAGTTTAACGGGAATGGGGATCCAAGGGTGCATCTCCGACAGTTTGTATCAGTCATGAGTTCAGTTGGCTTATCTCAGCGCCAAGTGCAGAAAATGTTTGGAATGTCGCTCGAGGGAACTCCCGTGGTGTGGTACCACAGTTTGGAGAAGAAAGTGAAGGAAGACTGGAGGGAGTTAGCTGATGCTCTTAAAGCAAGCAATATGTCACGGACCTGGAGATTGATTTGTCACTCCGTGACTTGGAAAATATCAAGCAGAAGCCGAATGAGAGCTTCAAGGAGTATGTAGATCGCTGGAGAAGCCAGCTACTAAAAATGCAGACTAGGCCCTCAGAGAAGGACCAGATTAAAATGATCATCAAGGGCACCAAGCCCTCCATCTATGGGAAGCTGAGGAGGATGACCTCCATGATTACTGATTTTCGGCAGTTGAGGGAAACTGTTATGGACATTGAGGAAGAAGAGGCCGAGAATAGAAAATTCTATGGTCTGAACAGGAGGCCCATTGGGGGAACATCGGGAACAAAGCCCGTTTCTGCTGAGATTGCCGCTATCCGGAACCGACAGTTTTCCAACTTGGGAAGACCCCTGTCAAAAGTGCTAGAGAAACTGAAGAGGCAAGGGCTTTTAAAGCCTTTAGAAGCCAAACCTATCCCAAACCCACCACCACCACATTTCAATCTCAACCTTTACTGTTATTTCCATCAGCAGAAGGGCCATGACACTGACAACTTTGCCCGACTGCGCCACGATATCCAAGACCTCATTGACTCCAAAAAGATACCTGACCCCGAAACCGAACAACCAGACACAAACAGAAACCCCTTACCCAATTACCGAGCAGTACCCCCACAAATCTCCATGATCAATTCTGGCCTCCCAGAAGATCTTGTCCTAAAATCCTTCCACCCCCAAGCCTTTTGCCTTGGAATCTGGGATACTACTAGTGAAGATGAGGCAGAGCAGGGGAAAATCTTTTGGCTTGATTTCTCTAGCAGTGATGAGGAAGAAGTAAGGGGAATGACGCGTAGCGGTCGCTTTTACAATGATATGGCGGAGAAGGGTAAGGAAGTTTTGACAGATGGTAGGGAAGTGGTTGAGACTGCCAGAAAATACTGAGGGGGATATAGTGCTGAAGCAATTGAGGAAGACTAGAGCACAAGTGAGTATTTGGGAACTGTTATGTGCCTCCCGGAGCATAGACAGGCCATGGTTGAGGCCTTGAGCAAATTGTGGTACCAGAAGACGCCAACCCTGCAATGTTTGTTGGGTCAGTTCAGAAAGAAGCTTTGCAGATATCTTTTTCTGAGGATGAACTCCCGCCGGAGGGGAGGAATCATAATAGGCCTCTATTTATCAGGGCCGAAGTGAGGGGCAAGGAAAACTTCATGTGTGATGGTGGATGACGGTTCGTCCATCAATGTGTGCCCGCTGAAAATTCTGGCAAATTGGGTATGAAAGCAACAGATTGGACCCCTCCAGTATGACCATTAAAGGCTTATGATGACAGTAAAAGGGGAGTTGAGGGTACCTTTGTGGCTATGGTCAAGGTAGGACCGGTTGAGTTCACAGTGCTGGACATCCCAGCCACTTTTACCTTATTGTTGGGAAGGCATTGGTTTCACAAACTTAGGGGCGTGCCTTCCACTTTGCATCAGATGATCAAGTTCCCGTATGAGGGAGAAGTTGTTACTATCCGGGCTGAGGTAGATAATGTCGTGGCTGCCTTGGAGATACAACCTTTCACAAGGTTTCAGGTGTCAGCTACTTTTAAGGAATGGGTGGATCCTAGGGTGGCTAGGATCATGAGAAAAATGAAGTTTGAACCGGGTGAAGGTTCAAAGTTGCCAGATTTCAGAGGACAGACCACTCGGAAAGGTTTGGGGTATAAGTCTGATGAAGAAAAGCCAAAGGTCAAGAAAAAGGGCCTGAAACTGATGGAATGTTTTGTGAAAGCTTCAGGATATCAAGGGGAGCCTGAACCTATGGAAGTTATTGGAATTGTGGTACCTGGGATTTGAGATCTTCCAGGATTTGTTGGGTGAGAAACCGCTGGTTAAAGAAGTTGTGGAAGAAGAGAATTGGGAAGAAGAATTGATGAAGTTGGAAAGCCTGACTCTGGGAGAGGACGAAAAGCCTGAGGAAGATCTGATTGCAGAGGAAGAAGTGTCTGTAGATGATGAAGACATTTACCTTCCTGATTTGTTTGAATGTACTTCCGCATTATCCAATAATAAAGACATTTCTTTTGCTTACTTGCCTGAGTCATTTCCATTTACTCTGCACGAATCAAACATATTTGACATCAGTTCAGCCAGAACTACTGCATTTAACTTGGGTACACTTGAAGACCCTAAGGAAATTCTGATTGCAAGTGAAGTTACCTCTGAAGAGAGGGAGAAACTAGAAGAAGTGTTGGTCAGATATGCCAAAGTGTTTGCTTGGTCCTATGAGGACATGCCTGGGGTAGACAGAAACATTGCCTAACACACGATACCAACTTATCCGAATATGAGGCCAGTAAAATAGAAACTCCGACGGATGAGACCAGAATGGGCTGAGAAAGTCAGAGAGGAAGTTAAGAAACAGATAGATGTGGGGTTCCTGGAAGTAGTAAAATATCCTGAGTGGTTGGCTAATATAGTGCCGGTGCCGAAGAAAGATGGGAAGGTCAGAATGTGTGTAGACTACAGAGATCTCAACAAAGCTTGTCCGCAAGATGATTTTCCTTTGCCGCATATAGATGTTCTGGTTGATAGCGCGGCTTTATCTGCTATGTATTCATTTGCAGACAGGTTTTCAGGTTACAATCAGGTTCTCATGACCGAAGAAGATAAACACAAGACTGCATTTGTTACCGAGTGGGGTACTTATTGTTACAAGGTTATGCCGTTTGGGCTTAAGAATGCGGGGGCTACCTATCAGCGGATGGCCACCACACTTTTCCACGACTTAATACACAAAGAGATTGAGGTGTATGTGATGACATGATGGTGAAATCAGAGACAAGAGTTGGGCATATTGAAGCACTGGAAAGGTTCCTTCAGAGAGTTGACAGATATAACCTGCGGCTAAATCCCAAGAAATGTGTGTTTGGGTGACATCAGGGAAATTGCTAGGTCACACAGTGGGAATGGGCGGAATAGAGGTAGACTCCGAGAAGATCAAGGCAATCACAGAAATGCATGCACCGAAGACAGAAAAAGAAGTCAAAGCATTCTTGGGAAAGATTCAGTACATCAGTCGGTTCATCGCCAAGTTGACATCAGTATGTGAGCCTATCTTCAAACTGTTGAGAAAAGATCAGCCGGTGAGATGGAATGAACGGTGTCAGACAGCCTTCGACAAGATCAGAGAGTACTTGGTAAAGCCTCCTGTATTGAAACCTCCGAGGCCGGGCATACCTTTGATATTGTATTTGGCTATAGAATTAGAAGTACTGGGGGCAATGATGGTACAGCCAGATGAGACATGGGTAGAACATGCAGTTTATTATCTGAGTAAGAAGATGCTCCCTTATGAGGCTCGGTATCAAGAAGTTGAGAAGATCTGTCTTGCAGTGGTATGGGCTTCCAGAAAATTGCGGCATTACTTCCAGTCATACAAGATCCAGGTAGTGGCAAAGGAGAAACCTCTGAAGTATCTTCATTCGGTGCCTTCACTAGTGGGAAAGTTGGGCAGATGGTTGGTATTGCTGACAGAGTTTGACATTGAATATCTCACCTCGAAAGTGATCAAAGGGCGAGCAGTAGCAGAGTTTCTAGTAATGCAACCTGTTGAGGGGGATCAGTATAAGTTTGAATTTCCAGATGAAGAGATCCAAGCAATAACAGTTCAGAGATGGAAGATGTATTTCAACGGAGCAGTGAATTACAAGGGAGCTGGAATTGGAATCGTGATAGTGACCCCCGAAGGAGAGACTTTGCCTTTAGCCAAGAGGTTGACATTCAGAGTGACTAATAACATGGCCGAGTATGAAGCATATGCTTTTGGTTTGACAGCATTGATAGCTTTGAAGGCCGGGAGTGTGGAAGTCTACGGAGATTCTATGTTGGTAGTCCAGCAGATGCGAGGAGAATGGGAATTGAAAGAAGAACGGTTGAAACCTTACCTTTTTCACCTCAGAAAGTTGGCACAGGTTATCCCCGAGTGTAAGTTTCAGCACTTACCGAGAGAAGAGAATCAGATGGCAGATGCATTGGCTACACTTGCAGCAACTTGGGAAAATCCAGAAAAGTTAGTGATGAGACCGTTGATACTGACAACAGCGAGCAGACCTGTTTATGAGATAGAAAGAATTCTGGGAGTTGAGGTCGACGATGGTAAACCTTGGTATTATGACATCCAGAGGTATCTGGAATATGGTGAACTCCCGGAAGGGGCAGGCAGAAAAGACAGATTGGCCATTCAGAAATTAGCCTCTCAGTATGTGATCTTGAAAGGAGAACTGTACAAAAGGCAAGCAAACGGCATTCAGTTGAAATGTTTGAGAAAAGAAGAAGCTCAGAAAGTGATGGAAGAGGTACATGCCGGGGTATGTGGTCCGCACATAAATGGGTTGAACTTGTCCCGCAAGATAGTGAGACAGGGGTTGCGCAAGGATGGTAAAGCACTGTCACGATTGTCAGATACATGGCAATCTGAGTCATCTGCCACATACAGAGTTGCACGGGCTGTCAGAGCCATGGCCGTTCTCAGCATGGGGGATTTACATGATCGGGGAAATTCGACCGAATGCATCTAATGGGCATCGCTTCATAGTAGTAGCAGTGGATTACTTCTCAAAATGGGTAGAAGCTGAGTCGTTTCGGAACGTTACAGCAAAACAGATGGCCAAGTTCATAGCACGGAACCTCATTTGTCGGTATGGTATGCCGCACCACGTGGTCACGGACAATGGGGTACAGTTTCAAGGAGAGACAAAGGCAATGCTACAAAGGTACGGGATAGGCCATCATAAGTCATCACCTTACAGGCCACAAGCGAATGGGGCAGTTGAGGCAGCCAACAAGACTGTAAAGACAATTCTGGCTAAGATGACAGAGAACTGCATGGATTGGGCTGAGAGACTACCGTATGCCTTGTGGGGGTACAGAATGTCAGTCAGAACAGCAACGGGTGCAACACCTTAGTCTTTAGTGTACGAGATGGAAGCGGTACTGTCGGTGGAAATGGAAATACAGTCTATGAGGGTATTAGTAGAGACAGAGTTACCTGAGTTAGAATGGGCCGCACAGAGATTTGATCAGTTAGCACTTTTGGAAAATAAAAGGATAATAGCCTTACATCACATGCAGTTGTATCAGAAGAGACTGGCCCGGGCCTTCAACAAGAAAGTACGTCCCACAAAGATCAGAAATGGTGATTTGGTACTTAAGCAGTCGAGGCCGTCGACGACAGATCCGAGAGGGAAATTCAGGCCAAACTGGGAAGGACCTTACATCGTTCAGAAAGTCATGGGAAATGGAGCAGTGAAGTTGTCAGACCTCGAGGGAAAGGAATTCACAGAACCAATCAATGTCGACAGGTTGAAGTTGTACTTTGCTTGAGAAGACTTGGTCGCCAGTGGAAGACCTAACCCAACGGAATAAGAAAACTCCTGCATACATGCATACACGTAACCTATATTGCATATTTTTGTGTTTGTTCTGTTTTGTGTAAACAGGTGTTGAAGACGGAAAAGAGCGAGCAGTAAGCCAATCAGAGATAGTAAAAGCACAGTATTTGATCTGGGCAGTAATCTGAAGATTGAGGTCCCAATGAAGTTAAGTTCCGGGTATGGGTCTCGGAGGGCGAAGTCCACATCACATCATATCAGCTTGGGGGCGAGGCCCATATCGGCTGAGGAGCGAGGCTCCACATTGTACTAGCTTGGGGGCGAGGCCCATATCGGCTGAGGAGCGAGGCTCCACATCACATTATATCAGCTTGGGGGCGAAGCCCATATCGGCTGAGGAGCGAGGCTCTACATCACATTATATCAGCTTGGGGGCGAAGCCCATATCGGCTGAGGAGCGAGACTCCACATCACATTACAACAGCTTGGGGGCGAAGCCCATATCGGCTGAGGAGCGAGGCTCCACATCACATTACATCAGCTTGGGGGCGAAGCCCATATCGGCTGAGGAGCGAGGTTCCACATCATTATATCAGCTTGGGGGCGAAGCCCATAACGGCTGAGGAGCGAGGCTCCACATTGTACCAGCTTGGGGGCGAGGCCCATATCGGTTGGGAAGCGAGGCTCCACATCACATCATGTCAGCTTGGGGGCGAAGCCAATATCGGCTGGGGAGCGAGGCTCCACATCACATAATGTCAGCTTGGGGGCGAAGCCCATATCGGCTGAGGAGCGAAGCTCCACATCACATCATTTTGCAGGCGAGGCCCACATCATCAGCAGTATCGAGATGCGTCTCAGGATCGAGGTCCACTGCAGTATCAGCTCAGCTCGAGACAGATAGCTAGCCAGGTAAGTAAAAAATACATTGCATAGACTTTGATAGGACTGTCACTGTCACACGCTGCACAAGCCCCATCAAAGTGGGGGCGACTGTAGGCATTGCCTTTTGCATGTGAAACCCGATGATGAGCTCATTTGGAGGCACTACCATTTGAGTCACGGAAGCCGCGGGAAACGGATATCGGAAGGGGAAATTCAGAATAAACAAGGTTCATTGTTTTCGTTCGTGCTGCGTTCGTGTATGCGTTCGAACGGAAAACAGATTGCGGACGTTCGTGTCACGTTCGAGGAAGCGTTCGAACGGTTGTCGGTAATTCTGGTTTTGCTGCTAGCCTCACACCCCAGCCCATTTAGCTCCCCAAAGCCCATAATGTTAGACAGTAATGACCCATAGCGTCACTATTTTGTAAATGATATTGTATTATTGTACAAAATTAACTATGTAGTAATGAAATTGCCTTTTACCGTTTTGTAATTTATTTACTTTGATATATAAATGGTAAAAGTCCCTATGATTAGTTCCGGATTGTGATGATATGAGACAGTATCAATCCATAAAGGTTTAATCATTAAATATCCCTAGTCGTAGTATTATCGAGATTGGACATCGATAATGCGGAATAGACTAGTACTGCACTCGTGCATGTTGTGAGGGCACAACAGCATAGTTCTCATATATTTAAGTATAGGATACTTATGCAAGTGCGGTAGGAGGTTGTGTTTGACCGATGGTACGGAAAACAGCTTCGCTATGGATAGACCCCGCGGAGTCCCATTGGTAGTATGTCTGCGTGTCTATGGGAGTCCGCTTCAGGGTAGGTGCATATGATCTTAACCTGAGACTTACATCGCTAGTACTTACGACAATCGGTAAACTTTAGTTTTGGTGGTCCAGGGCTTTAACGGTTTCTGTGTACACCTCTTCTGGGTTTATCGAGAATCGTAGTGTATTGGATGTGATGTCAAGATGGAAGTATCACTTCAGACATATGGAGAGATGATCGCGAGGGATACAGAACTAGTACTCTATAATGGTTGCAACCATCGGGATAATATGACTAGGTCAGGATTATCCGATTCAAAGAGACTGGTTGCTTGATGTCCGATATGTGTATCGTACGGGGCAGACACATCTCCAGCCCCAGGCCTTACATGTGATCATCCGATACTGGTTCCATATACACTATACTACGGTATGCTACGCCTGTTATAGATCTTATATTCCAATAAGAATATTTCTAGAGAATTGGGTAGACATGGCGTTTTGCTAGAGGCTAACCTTGTCTTGTAAATCGGGAAAACGTAGTACTTGGTACGTACGTGTTCGGATAGTTCGACAACCGGATTTACTGCCAACATATCTAGGGATCTCTTGGGTCGCTTCCCGAAGATTCACCAATGACGTATGATTCAAACTCGATTAATCTTGGATTAATTACGGAGAGACTTTATCTTGGATAAAGTACTATATAAAGAGAGAGAACGGTTAATTTGGAATTAATCGTAAAATTATTATATTCGATATAATAATCGAAATTCGATTTCGACGCGAAATTAAAATTAGATTTTAATTCGGGCAAACGAGTTAATTTAGAATTAATTCGTTAGCGACGTAAATAATAATTTCGCTAGCGCAATTATTTATTTAAATTCGATTTAATTAACGTCGTGACGTAAGTTCGGTATTTCGGAAATATCGGACCCGAACGCGTGAGTGCACGTGGGCCCACTTTCATTTGGAAACGTGTGGGGCCCACATGACACATGTCATTATATGCATTATTTTATTGTTGATGCATTGCATGGAGATAGTGTACAATGCACTCAAGGGTATTGCATGGAAATTGAGTGTTTGACACTCTAAGCCTTTGCATGGTTTGTGTCATAAGTTTATTATTATTTAATAAATATTATGGCATAAATATAAATTGATTTTTGTAACAAAAAATCATATCTCTTCTCCCTCTCAAATTACCGAAACAGTGAGCAAGTTTTGGCTCTCCATTTCTTCATTTGTTTTGTGGCAAGACTAGAAGAAAGTGTACAAGTTTGGAACTTTAATTCACAACTTTGGCTAGCACCATCAAGGGATCATACAAAGGTGTTATGGGAAACTCATCTTAGAGCTTGGAAGGATCAAACATTGCTTGGAGCTTCTCTTTTCTGCTTGGCCGAATCCTTCACTGCACAAAGGAGAAAGTTTTGTTTCATCAACGCATCCGTATTCCGATCTTTGTGAGTATGATTCCGCCATACTTCCATATTGTTCATTCTTTTATATATATTTTGCTTGTGCTTTTGAGCTTAAAGAGCATGCAAATATATTAGGATGTTATTTGGGGAAAATTGTTTGAAGCATGATTTGATGAGTTTGCTTGATTAAATATGCTTAGATGTATGTTATATAGATTATACATCATCAATTTCATGGAAAATAAATTGGATTAATTTTTCCAACCCAAATGAGGCTTGGCCGAATACATGCAAGCATGTGGACTAGATGATTTTTTAATTTTAAAGACATTAGATGACTTGAAATAATATGGAATGATGATTTGTAACTCGATTGGATTGAAAACGAAATCGGAACCATTTTAATCACCTTGGCCGAATGCTTGATGGAGTATTAGGGACTTGATTTTTTGATTAAATAATGTTGGACATATATTTAAGATAAAAATATGATTAATGGATTAATTTGATATTTTGGGAATATTGATTTAAAGGATTAATCATGAAAATACACTTTAATTAATTAAGTTATAAAATTTGGAATTTTAAAATTTGGTTAATTGGGCTTCTTAAATTGGAATTGGGCCTAAAACTATTATATTTGGACATAAATGGGCTTGGTTGGGCCAAGTAGATTTGGACCATTTGGATTGGATCCAAAATGGGCCTAAATCATACCATTTAAGTCCAAATGTAATAAATGGGCTTTTATGTTTAATTGGGCCTTATGGGCTTGATATTGATTTTAAGGCAAATGAGGGTGATTCCTTATTGGGCTTGGAAATTGGGTTTGACCCACATTGACCAAGGCCAAGCCTAATAAAATCAATAGAAAGCCCATCGGACTTTAATAAACGGACATTAGATGTTAGTTGGGCTTTGAGACCCAATAGTACTAGATTGGAATCTAAGTTATAAAAGCACAATAAAAGTGTAAATATTTAATTTAGAATTAAATAATAGGATTAATATTGAATACGACTTAAATTGGATTTAACAAGTAGTTCGATATAATTCATGAATTCATACGATAAGTATTTATTCTCAAAACGAGTTGGACTCGCGCAAATGCAAACAATTGTTTGAACATTGTATTGTCACCTAATTAAAGACTAATTAATTTGATTTTATTGGTTGTATAACATGCCTTGAATGAATGAATATGGATGTGTTGAATGAATAGTGTATATCGGATGGATATTAGAAGGGAAGGGTAATTTTAGAAATTATTGTAAATTTGGAATTTATAAATTGGACCTGCGTGTCCAGCCTTATCTCTTTATATTCTCTTCTCACCTAATTCCCCTCAATGTAAATGAGGTTTCTCTTATTGTATTATGTATTTGGGTAGAAGTAAAATAGTGCTAGCGGGGAGAGGAAAGGGAGTGATTTGTTCTAGGAACAAGTTGTTTATATATCCATCCGCATATCACTATTACTTTACTTTACGCACTTTATGATGTTTTAGAAGCATGCTTAAGGATGTATGATGATGAGACCTAACAAAGATAAATTAATTGGTTGCCAATTACACGAAAAATCCCTCCAACAATATTAAGCGATATTCCTTCCGTTGAATGATTCTTTCTCAAGATCCGAAATTGGCATTGGTTTGTTGGCCAAAGTCAAGACCTTTGTCAATTGAGGATGTGTTTGAATCATGAGAGTTTTGTTCCACATCGGTGTCCTGTCCAAGTTGTGATTTGTTGGCCAAAGTCAAGATCACTTCTTGTCCATCGACATTGATTACGAAACTTTCCTTGTCAATGGGTCCCGCTTAACTGGAATCATTAGGTTTGTTGTGCCAAAGCCAAGGCTTAGTTGATTCAGAGGAAATGGTTAGGAAAATGTATTAGATACATTGACATATGTATTAGATATATATCTTTCGGACTTGGATGTCCACCTACCGGATCTAGGAATTGGATGGGATCCAATTGATCTTCGAGATCTACCTAGTTAAATATCATACAACTTGTTGGCCAAAGTCAAGGTTGTGTGTTATTTAAGGATCCTAGCCCACTAGGAAATTGGATTTCCCGAGTACTCAACAGAGGGTTAGAGACTTGTAGAAAATAGTGGGAGGCTAGTATTGAGTTTGCAATTTCATTCAGATACTTAGCTTTACGCGCTTACAAAATTTATTTCGTCAATATTTTAACATTAGTTGGACTAATAAAATGTTATTTTTCTTGTAACAGTTTGACTGTACCCATTTTATCGTTAACTAGATAGTTGGACTATCGTAGTTAAGATGGCAAGCAAGGTAAATGTCCGAGACATCATCATGGGTGACAATGTCTTTAAGGGGATAAACTTTGCTGATTGGGAAATGAACCTAAGGATAGTCCTTGGGGCGGAGAGGATACTGTATACGATACAAAGACCTCTCGGGCCTAAGCCCACTGAGCCACTTGAGCTGGAGTTATGGAAAACTCACAGTGATGATTGTGACACGGCTCAGTCAATCATGCTTGCTTCAATGACTCAACACTTTCGTCGCCAAAATAGGGACTTGGATCCTTATCATATGATGGCAAGATTGCAAGATCTTCACCGCACTAATAAGCGGATGGCGAGGTACGAGTTGGTGAAGAAAATCTTTCGCTCCCGTATGACTGATGGTAGTTCTGTTGAGGTCCATGGGACTCAAATGATAGCCGATATTGATGAACTGGCTAATATGGGTATAGTCTTGGAGGCTGAGCTGGCTATAGATGTACTTCTATAGTCACTACCCGATACTTGGAAACAGATTGTCATCAATTACAAACTGATGAATTCGGATGACACTCTTGGAGAGTTATTGTCGATTCTCAAGGAGTCAGAGAAAGAACTTCTGAAAGGCAACAAGCGCGAGGCGCACTTTGCAACAACATCTCAAACGCCGAAAGCTGGGCTCAAGGCAACTGGGGTGTTAAGAAGAAAAAAAGCATAAAACAAAGGCACGGCCAAGTCAACAAAGGCTTCTGGAAAGCCAAGGGACAAGTCTCAAGATGTTTGCCTGAAATGCGGCAAGAAAGGTCACTGGAAGCGTGACTGCCGCATGAACAAGGGACATAAGGAGGACATACAGGCGGGCAAGGCACCGGCCTCGGGTATGTTTGTTATTGAGATAAATATGACTACTTCTAGTCTTAATAAAAATTGGATTTTTGATTCTGGCTGTGTTTCTCATATTTGTACTGATGTGCAGGATCTGCATGATAGCAGGAGACTGGCTTCGGGGGAGGTTGATCTACGAGTTGGAAATGGAACTTCTGTTGCTGTTTTGGCCGTAGGCACTTTTGTTTTGGAACTGCCCTCGGGGCATGTACTTAAACTTTTGAACTGTTATTATGTTCCTAGTTTAACTAAGAATATAATTTCTGTATCTTTGTTAACCGAGTATTGGTACACTTTTGTATTTAAAAACACCAGGTGTTATTTATATAAAAATGATGCAGAAATTTGCAGTGCTGATGCAAATAATGGTCTTTATATTTTGAATATAAATGAATCTCCAAAATGTAAAATAACAAACAAAAGGCTCAAAATGAGTAATCCAAAGGAAGAAACTTATTTGTGGCATTGTCGTCTGGGACACATCAACAAGACTCGCATATCCACACTTTCGAAGAGTGGGTACTTGGACGGATTTGATCCAAATTCATATGACATCTGCGAATCCTGTTTATTAGGCAAAATGCCTAAATCACCTTTTAGTGGAAAAGGTGAACGCGCCACTGAACTGTTAGCCCTCGTTCATAGTGACGTTTGTGGGCCCATGTCTAGCCAGGCTAGAGGTGGATATCGATACTTCGTAACCTTTACGGATGATGCATCACGTTATGGTTATGTGTATCTAATGATGCACAAGTCGGAAACTTTTGAGAAATTCAAAGAGTTTCGACACGAAGTTGAAAAACAAACACAAGGCAAGAGTATTAAAACATTACGGTCGGACCGTGGTGGCGAATACTTAAGTAATGAGTTTCAAGATTACTTGAAAGAATATGGTATTCTTTCACAATGGACTCCTCCTGGAACACCACAATTAAATGGTGTGTCTGAACGGAGAAACCGTACCTTGCTTGACATGGTAAGGTCGATGATGAGTCGCATTGAGCTACCTATATCCTTCTGGGGACATGCATTAGAAAGTGCAATTCTTATTTTGAATAAGGTTCCGTCAAAGTCTGTTGAACAGACTCCGTATGAGATATGGACAGGAAAGAAACCAGGTTTCTCATTCCTGGAGATTTGGGGTTGCTGGGCATACGTCAAACGTTTGGAAGGTACCAAACTTGAACCCAAATCAGATAAATGCTATTTGTTGGATATCCTAAGGAAACCAAAGGATATTACTTCTATTACCCACAAGAGAACAAAGTATTTGTTGCTCTACATGCGGTTTTCCTTGAGAAGGAATTCATAAATGCAGTGTTTAGTGGGAGGAAAGTAGAACTCGACGAAAATCGAAGTGATACTGTTCCTGGCAATGAATCAAGAACGGAACATGAACGTCCATCCAGGATGAGACTGAACCACAATCTTCAATTACACAAGGACTACGTAGGTCGGAGAGAGTCAGGGTAATACCTGAGAGGTATGGATTCCTGATCTCGCCTCATGTAGATATTAATCTTATTGAGGATACTGAACCGGCTACGTATAAGGAAGCGATACAAGGTATCGAATCCACTTTATGGCAAGAGGCCATGAAGGCCGAAATGGATTCCATGTATACCAACCAAGTTTGGACACTGGTTGATGCACCAGAAGGCGTAAAGCCTATTGGATGCAAATGGGTCTTCAAGAAGAAGACAGACATGGATGGCAACATACAAACGTACAAAGCTAGGCTTGTAGCGAAGGGGTATCGTCAACAACTTGGAGTTGATTATGACGAAACTTTCTCACCTGTTGCCATGATTAAATCCATTCGGATAATGCTTGCAATAGCTGCATATTACGATTACGAAATATGGCAGATGGACGTTAAAACCGCTTTCCTTAACGGAAACCTGTTGGAGGATGTTTATATGCAACAACCTGACGGTTTTATCGCACCAAGACTTGCAAACAAGGTTTGCAAGTTAAATCGGTCCATTTATGGACTGAAGCAAGCATCGAGGTCATGGAACCAACGTTTTGATGAGGTCATAAAAGAATATGATTTCATTCAAAACGTAGATGATCCTTGTGTATATAAGAAGGTTAGTGGGAGTGCACTGACTTTTATTGTCCTTTATGTCGACGATGTATTGCTTATAGGCAATGACATTCCCATGTTAACGTCGGTGAAAGCTTGGCTTTCATTGAAATTCTCCATGAAAGATCTGGGAGAAGCAGCTTTTATTCTAGGAATAAAGATCTACCGGGATAGATCTAAAAGGCTACTTGGACTCTCCCAGAGTACATATATTGATAAAGTGTTGAAGAGATTCAACATGGAACAGTCCAAGAGGGGACTGTTGCCAACATCACATGGCGTCTTTCTATCAAGGGACATGTGTCCTAAAACACAAGATGAGAGAGACAACATGAGTCGGACTCCGTTCGCCTCGGCAGTCGGATCGATCATGTATGCCATGATATGTACACGACCTGATGTGTCCTATGCTTTGAGCATGTGCAGTCGATATCAGGCCGATCCAGGACAGGATCACTGGATGGCGGTTAAGAGTATCCTTAGGTATCTTAAAAGAACTAAGGATGTTTTCTTAATCTATGGAGATGGAGAACTTGAGGTATCTGGATATACCGATGCAAGTTTCCAAACCGACAGAGACGACTTCAAGTCGCAAACCGGGTACATATTTTGCTTGAATAACGGAGCAGTGAGCTGGAAATCTTCCAAGCAAGATACTGTTGCCGATTCAACAACTGAAGCAGAGTACATTGCAGCAGCTGAAGCAGCAAAAGAGGCAGTTTGGATCCGTAAATTTCTAATTGGATTAGGAGTAGTTCCGTTAGCAGCTGAGCCCGTTCCATTGTATTGTGACAATAGTGGGGCTATAGCACAGGCTAAGGAACCAAGGTCTCATCAACGATCCAAACATGTTCTTCGACGATTCCATCTGATTCGAGAGATCATACATCGTGGCGATGTGAAAATCGAAAAGATCGCATCATAGGATAATATTGCAGATCCGCTGACGAAGGCTATTCCTCGGGAAAAGTTTGAGCGACAAGTACATAGTTCAGGTATTAGATGCTTGAGTGACTGGCTATAGGCCAAGTGGGAGATTGTTAGACAGTAATGACCCATAGCGTCACTATTTTGTAAATGATATTGTATTATTGTACAAAATTAACTATGTAGTAATGAAATTGCCTTTTACCGTTTTGTAATTTATTTACTTTGATATATAAATGGTAAAAGTCCCTATGATTAGTTCCGGATTGTGATGATATGAGACAGTATCAATCCATAAAGGTTTAATCATTAAATATCCCTAGTCGTAGTATTATCGAGATTGGACATCGATAATGCGGAATAGACTAGTACTGCACTCGTGCATGTTGTGAGGGCACAACGGCATAGTTCTCATATATTTAAGTATAGGATACTTATGCAAGTGCGGTAGGAGGTTGTGTTTTACCGATGGTACGGAAAACAGCTTCGCTCTGGATAGACCCCGCGGAGTCCCATTGGTAGTATGTCTGCGTGTCTATGGGAGTCCGCTTCAGGGTAGGTGCATATGATCTTAACCTGAGACTTGCATCGCTAGTACTTACGACAATCGGTAAACTTAGTTTTGGTGGTCCAGGGCTTTAACGGGTTCTGTGTACACCTCTTCTGGGTTTATCGAGAATCGTAGTGTATTGGATGTGATGTCAAGATGGAAGTATCACTTCAGACATATGGAGAAGATGATCGCGAGGGATACAGAACTAGTACTCTATAATGGTTGCAACCATCGGGATAATATGACTAGGTCAGGATTATCCGATTCAAAGAGACTGGTTGCTTGATGTCCGATATGTGTATCGTACGGGGCAGACACATCTCCAGCCCCTGGGCCTTACATGTGATCATCCGATACTGGTTCCATATACACTATACTACGGTATGCTACGCCTGTTATAGATCTTATATTCCAATAAGAATATTTCTAGAGAATTGGGTAGACATGGCGTTTTGCTAGAGGCTAACCTTGTCTTGTAAATCGGAAAAACGTAGTACTTGGTACGTACGTGTTCGGATAGTTCGACAATCAGATTTACTGCCAACATATCTAGGGATCTCTTGGGTCGCTTCCCGAAGATTCACCAATGACGTATGATTCAAACTCGATTAATCTTGGATTAATTACGGAGAGATTTTATCTTGGATAAAGTACTATATAAAGAGAGAGAACGGTTAATTTGGAATTAATCATAAAATTATTATATTCGATATAATAATCGAAATTCGATTTCGACGCGAAATTAAAATTAGATTTTAATTCGGGCAAACGAGTTAATTTAGAATTAATTCGTTAGCGACGTAAATAATAATTTCGCTAAGCGCAATTATTTATTTAAATTCGATTTAATTAACGTCGTGACGTAAGTTCGGTATTTCGGAAATATCGGACCCGAACGCGTGAGTGCACGTGGGCCCACTTTCATTTGGAAACGTGTGGGGCCCACATGACACATGTCATTATATGCATTATTTTATTGTTGATGCATTGCATGGAGATAGTGTACAATGCACTCAAGGGTATTGCATGGAAATTGAGTGTTTGACACTCTAAGCCTTTGCATGGTTTGTGTCATAAGTTTATTATTATTTAATAAATATTATGGCATAAATATAAATTGATTTTTGTAACAAAAAATCATATCTCTTCTCCCTCTCAAATTACCGAAACAGTGAGCAAGTTTTGGCTCTCCATTTCTTCATTTGTTTTGTGGCAAGACTAGAAGAAAGTGTACAAGTTTGGAACTTTAATTCACAACTTTGGCTAGCACCATCAAGGGATCATACAAAGGTGTTATGGGAAACTCATCTTAGAGCTTGGAAGGATCAAACATTGCTTGGAGCTTCTCTTTTCTGCTTGGCCGAATCCTTCACTGCACAAAGGAGAAAGTTTTGTTTCATCAACGCATCCGTATTCCGATCTTTGTGAGTATGATTCCGCCATACTTCCATATTGTTCATTCTTTTATATATATTTTGCTTGTGCTTTTGATCTTGGGACATGGATTAATTTTTCCAACACATAAAACACATCCCAAATTAAATAAATAAATATTAATTAAAACATTAACTAAATAAGATATTAATATAATTAATTAAATAATTAAATAAAACATTTACCAAACCTAAACTAAAATCATGCCTAATTTAAATAATTTGAATATATCATATACTAAAATTAAAAAGAAGATATGCCTAATTAAAATCAATCCTAACCAATTAAAACCAATCAAATATTTGACTTCCTAATCTAATAAGACATCTACCAATTTAAAATAGTTGACTTCCTAATTTAAAATATTTTGTCCCCCTCAATCTTGTGTATACCATTCTTAGGACTCCTAATTTGGAAACTAGATCTCTTCCTTGTGAGACAAGGGCAAACCCTAGCTCTCTTCTATATAAACATGCATTAACCTAGCCACACCATCTCTCCACTCTCTCTAATACACGCCCAAGACAAAAAAAAAACACTTCATATATACACAAAAAGAGAACAAAGAGCCCTAACTATCTCCTCCATAGCCGAGACAACAAGAGCCTCAATCCTCCACCATAACCGAATCCACCACAGGCAACTATCCTCCATAGCCGAATCCAAAGCACCAACAACCACCATAGCCGAATCCAAAACAAACCAAACTCACCCTTAGCCGAATCCAGAATACCAAAATCCTTCAAAGTCGAGACCACCACAAGCAATAGCCCTCTTTAGCCGAATCAAAACACTCCCCTCTTTCACCGAGAACACATCCCCCCATACAGCCCTTACAACCACTGAAACACCCCCTAATAAACACTCAAAACCAGCCCCTGAATCACCTTAAAATAGCAGCCCAAATCCACTTAAAACAGTCCCTAAAACACCTTAAAAACAGTAACATAAAAACTGCATTCATAATCTTAAAAATAATCACACACAACTGCACTAAGAACCCACACAAACTGGAAACAGTTCATTGAAACGTCAAAACAGGTGGCCTGAGCAGTGATCAGCAAAACAGAGGCCGAACAGGAGCAGAACGGAGTTCGAACCGCAAGCAAAATAGCAAAGCAGTGAGCTAGGAGACTAAACCAGTGAACCGGAGAAGTTGAGGAGCTGTACCCTTCCGACGTCCATGAAACACAAGCCTGAAAGTTGGCTAAAAGGTTAGACCTGAGGGTACTTTTCACACTCATCTTTATTTGATTTTTGTTATTTATTTGGATTGTATTTTACTTGTTTATTAAATCTTGCTCGTGTATGATGTGTGTTGTGGGTATTGGATGAATGAGAGACGTGTCAACTCTCGCGGTATATCGGATGGAAACCCGGACATAAATTTCATAGCCGATTCCGAATGGACGGTAATATGATCTATACTCGGGACACAACTCCACGTACCGCTTGAGTAAACGGCACCCTCTTTTGTTTTGTGTTGCTTTTGTTTATTTTTCGTCACTTGAATTCTGTATGTTATTTATTTATGCATGATTCAATCGAGCGCATGGGCTTAGTAAGTGGAATGAAAGATCCCCCATGGGGAGGGGTTAAAGCCCTTTACCACGATGCTTTGCCGTGCCGGTTGATGTGTGTTCGGTTGGATGCAAGATACGTCCAATCGGGCATACTTAGTTTGATATTATTGTCTTTATATTTTTATGCATGGTTCAATCAAGCGCATGGGCTTAGTAAGAGGAATGAAAGATCCCTTATGGGGAGGGGTTAAAAACCTTTACCACGATGCTTTGCCGCGCCGGTTGATGTGTGTTCGGATTGGATGAAAGATGTGTTCAATCGGGCATACTTGGTTTTGATATGATTGGCTTTATTTTGTATGTATGATGCGATCGAGCGCATGGGCTTAGTATTTGGTCTAAAGGTCCTCTCTTTGAGAGACCAAGAGCCCCAAAAGGCCACCTTTATGGCAGTACTTCGCCGCGCCCCTTTCTTTTGTTGTTTATGTATCGCGTCCCATTTCATGAATCAGGTCTGTTCCCGTTCGAACGCGTTTACGAACACAACTCGAACGCGTATGCATTTTGCCTTATCATGCATCAGGTCTCATTTTTGTTCGAACGCGTTCATGAACGCCATACGAACGTGACCATTCTGTTTCATTTCCGTTTGAACGTGTTAACAAACGCCATACGAATGTGAGCATTCTGTTTCATTACCGTTCAAACGCGTTAACAAACGCCATACGAACGTGAGCATTCTGTTTCATTTCTGTTCGAACGCGTTAACAAACGCCATACGAACGTGAGCATTCTGTTTCATTTCCATTCGAACGTGTTATCAAATGCCATACGAACGCGAACCTTCTGTTTACCGTTCGAACGCGTTTACGAACGCGAACACACTGAACTGAGACATATTCATCACATGCCATATATAATTGTTTCTTAGGTGATTTTTTTATGAAACCACACATAGTCATTCTTATCTTTGTGCACATAATAATGAAAAGCATGTTTATTCCATTAGTTGCGTCGTTTGCCTTAGTCTTGATTTAACGCATTACGATTCATATACCTATGCCATGATGACTTTGGAGTATCATTTCTTGTGATATATCAGATGGAAACCCAGACATAAATTCCGTAGCCGATTCCGAATGGACGGTAATGCGGTCTGTACTTGGGATACAATTCCACGTATCACTTGGAAAAGTGCTCACATGTATGCTTGTGCGGTTATTATGTATGCTTGTGTTTTTCATGAATATGTTATGCTGAATGAAGTTGTATGTTCGTTGTTACTTTGAGGTATTTTCAGGCATGTGTTATTAGATGTGAGATATATGTGGAATGTATGCATCAGTTTTATTTTGTACCTGTGAATTTAGAAGTATGATATCCTTAGAAATAAGTGTTACTTAAGCCTGATTAAATTATTATATAAATCCTTTCATTACAAGTGGCATAAGTAAGGGACCATTCCGAACCCAATGGTTTGAGGTCTTCCCTTGCGAGGGGTGAGTGCGGCCTTAAATCTCATTTTCCCGGTTCACACCGGGTGGCGACTCCATTATTCTCCGGTTTAGTCCCCCGTAGCTATTTCGTACTCCCGACCGGGCCGTGAGCCCGGGACAGCATGCGTCGTCCAGTTTCTGTTGTCCACAATACCCGAAGGTAGTTCCTAAATTTAGGTATCTACGGTTAAAACAGCGACTTTCGTCCCGTTTTTAATTCGCAGAATAATCTCAACTGAAGTCAGTATCCTGCTCATAGCAGATTCTGAACATCAGTATATATTTATGTATCACACTAAGTATTTAAAATCCAATTTTAATACTAGTAGTGAACATATTTATGACAAACATATTTGAAGTCAAAGCCTAGCCCGTCTTCAATTCATTTATCTTCCTAGAAGATTATAATGATTTTGCCTTTGCCCCTTTTCCACAACCAAGAAGCCTTTGGCCAAGCCTTGGCCTTCCAGAATGTCGAAGTAAGATGCGCCTTGCGCTTCTTGCCTTATTGCAAAGTTTGACTTTATCTCATTGAGAATAGTCATTAACTCTCAATGAGTTTACTATTGCAATTTAGTACTTCTAAAATCTAAGTATAGATTTATGAAGATCCTTCAATTTCATTATCATACTTTAAGGATCTAATCCTTAGTTCTGATTTAAGAAATTAAGGAGTCTAATTGGCAAGCTTAATGGATTAAGCACTAAAGTTATCATTACATGAATCTTCCAAAGATCATGCTCTACTATTTGCTTAACTCCGGGCTTAGGCATAATATGTTATTTTATCAAATAAAGTAACTTATTATATTTCAGGACTATCCTGAAATTTATTCCCAATTTAAAAATTAAACCATTTAAATACATTTTCCCTAGGATTATGTTTTAAATGTCAATCTTTCAATTTTATCTTGATTCTAATAGTCCAACTATTTAGTCAATGATATAGGTACTATTTATTATAATGATTATTATAATCCAATTATAAAATCAACTATAAATGAATAGTTTGAATACAGTCCAACTGTTTATTAAAACAACAATTTAAATATTAGTCAAACTAACATTTAATTTATTTGAAGAATGATATTTGTTTTGAGCCCGTATGGCAAGTAATTAAACGAATATTGCAAATTCAATTCTTGCCACCCACTAATTTTCGGCGAGCCTCTAACCCTCTGTCGAGTACTCGGGAAACCGTGTTTCCTAGTGGGCTAGGATCTTGTTAAATATCACACAATCTTGACTTTGGCCAACAAATTGTATGATAATTAACTAGGTAGATCTCTAAGATCAATTGGATCCAATCCAATTCCTAGATCCAGTAGGGGGACATCCAAGTCCGAAACATATATCTTATATATGCTAATATATCCAATATATTGCCTAACCGTTTTCCTCTGAATCAACTAAGCCTTGGCTTTGGCACAACAAACTTAGTGATCCCAGTTAAGCGGAACCCATTGACCATGGAAAGCTTCGTAATCAATGTCGATGGACAAGAAGTGGTATTGACTTTGGTCAACAAACCACAACTTGGACAAGACACCGATATGGAACAAAGCTCTCATGATTCAAACACATCCTCGACGGACAAAGGCCTTGACTTTGGCCAACAAACCAATGACAGTCTTGGATCTTGAGTAAGAATCACTCAATGGAAGGAAAAACGCTTAATATTTGTGGGGGTTTTTCGGGGTGCAAATTGGCAACCAATTTATTATCTTTGTTAAGGTCTCATCATCATACACTCTTAAACATGCATTCTAAATACATAATAAAGCGCGTATAAATAAATAATAATGATATGCGGATGGATACTTTACACATCGATCCTAGATCAAATCTCTCCATTTCCTCTCTCCCGCTAACACAAGTATTTGCTTCTACCCGTTACACTACACTTCTAAAGAAACCTCATTTACATTGAGGGGAATAGGTGAGAAGAGAATACAAAGAGTAAGGAGGTAATAAGGCTTGACACGCATGTCCAATTAATAAATTCCAAAATTTTTACAACAATTTCTAAAATTTCCCCACCCATCTAATATCCATCCAATATACATTATTCATGCATCGCAACCATGTATTCACACAAGCATGTTATCAATCAATCTAATCCAATTAATTAATCTGATAATTAATGACCATCCAATGTTCAAACAACGATTTGATTTTGCGCGAGTCAAACTCGTTTTGCGAATAAGTACTCAAAGTACGAATTCTCGAATTAAATTAAACTACAACATTAAATCCAATTTAATATGTATTAAATCTAATTCACTATTTAATTCCAAATTAAATACTACACTTTATTAATAAACCTTTACGACTTAAATTCCAAATTTAATCGTTACGGGTCTCAAAGCTCGATTAACGTCCAACGTTAATTTAATTAAAGTCCAATGGGCTTTCAATTAATTTCTTAAGGCGTGGACTTTTGGTCAACTCGTGTCAAACCCAATAACCAAAGTCCAATCAAGGAGTAACCCCATAAGCCCAGAAATCAATTTAGGCCTATTAGGCCCAATTAAATATATTAAGGTCCATTAGTCGCATTTGGGCTTTATGGAAGCGGTTTTTGGCCCAATTGGCTCCAACCAATTTAGCCTAAACCCATCTTGGTACAACCAAGCCCAATTAGCCCATTTACAACATTACAAGCCCAAATCCAATTTAAGCCCAAATAATTTAATTCCAAAAATTATAAATTTCTCAATTAAATTAACTAAAGTGTATTACACAATTAATTACCAAAATCTATATTTCCAAAACACAAATTTGTACAATTAATCATGCTTATCAACATTAAAACATGTCCAACACATTTTAACAAAAAATCAAACCCAATACACATGCTTTAACTCTCGGCAAAATGGGTGATTTTCATGTCCAATTTTAAATCCAATCCAATTGAATCCAATTAAACATTAAATCAACATTTCCAATTGATTCCAACTCATCCAATGAATAAAAAATCAAAATACCAAGACATTAGGGTTCGTGTCATTTTCGGCCAAGCCACAAAATTTGGGGAAAATTGTTCCAAACATAATTTCTTGAAATTGATCCAATCAATCTTCAATTCAACAATATTTAAGCATACTAAATCATCCAATTTCATTACATCATGCTCAAATTCATTTTACCCAATTTTAACCATAACATATTTTTATGCTCAACCTTGCTCATAGATACCATTGTTGGAAATTTCTAAGCATCCCAAGATTAAATAAAGAAATGAAAACACATGTACGAATACATCACGGAGTTGTAGAATACTCACAATGATCGGTTGAGTCGATGCGGTGATGAACATAACTCATTTTCTGCCTCCTCCAAGCTCGGCAGTGGGGTATTTTTGTTGTTCTTTGAATTCGGCCATGGATGTCCTTTGAAGCTCCAAGCTTTGGTTCCATGCTCATAGGTGGTTTCCCTATCACCTTCGCATGTCTCTTTGAGTGCTAGCTCTTGTTTTTTGCCACAAAAACATCACTTTGCTTCCCTTTTTCCTCCATTTTCACGGTCAAACCAGTGAGTTTTTGAGAAGAAAAATGGCATGTTGGCCGAGAGAGAAGAAGAAGAATTTTGGCTCCAAAAACGTGAACCAATGAGAGAGAGAGATGGATGATGTGTTGTAATGTGTTAAGTGTATCTAATACACTTCCTTTTATTTCAAAAATCAAAATAAAACATATACAAATGATTAAAATAACAATAAATGTCATTCAAGCTTTTAAGAGCTTTCCATCAACTTCCATCAAGTCACATCAATCAATCAATCAATTGTCACATCACTCAAAGTGACATGTGATTTGACGCTTGATGTGACTAATGATTTGGCGCTTGATTGGACTTCCGTACCGCACTCGAATTCGAAATACGAATGCGCTCGCAAATAATCCCGGGCTCGGGTTCGCTAATTCCAAATTAACGAATTTTCCGTTGCGGCGCAATTAAATGATTATGCCTAGCGAAATCACTATTCATGTCGCTAACGAATTAATTCTACATTAACTCGTTCGCCCGAATTAAAATCTAATTTTAATTCCGCGTCAAAATCCAATTTCGTATAATATATCGAATATATTATTTTATTGATTAATTCCTAATTAATCGTTTTCTCTCTTTAATTGATATTTTATCTGGGATAAAATATCTTAGTAATTAATCCCAGATTAATTTTCTCTCTCGTCTAATTAATCCCAGATTAATAAAGTGCGAGTCATACGTCATCAGTGAATCTTCGGGAAGCGACCCATGAGATCCCCGGATATGTTGGCAGTAAATTCGGTGGTCGGACTATCCGAACACGTAAGTACCTAGTACTACGTATATACCGATTTACAAGACAAGGTTGGCTTCTAGCAAAGCGCCAAGCCTACCCAATTCTCCAGAAACATGCTTACAGGAATAAGCGATCTATATCAAGCGTAGTATACTTAGTATTGTGTATTTCGATCCAGTATCAGATATGTCACGTGCTAAGCCTGGGGCTGGAATTGTGTCTGCCCCGTAGGAAGCACATATCGGATCTCTGGTAACTAGTCTCTATAATCGGATAATCATGACCTAGTCATATTATCCTGATAGCTCGAGCATATAAGAGAACCAGTTTCGTATCATACGTTACCATCATCTCCATTATGACTGGAGTGATACTTCCATCTCGACATCACACCCAACACACTATGATTCTCAATATACCCAGCAGAGGCGTACACAGAACCTGTTAAAGCCCTGGACGACCACAACCAAAGTATATTGATTGTCACAAGTATTAGCGGTGCAAGTCTCAGGTTAAGACCAAATACACCTACCCTGATTTCGGACTTCCATAGACACATAGTCATACTACCAATGGAATTCCGAGGGGGTCTATCCAGAGCGAAGCTGTTTCCCGTACCATCGGTAAAACACAACCTCCTATTACATTTGCATAAGTATCCTATACACAAATATATGAGAACTATGTCGTTGTGCCCTCACAACACGCACAAGTGTAATACTAGTCTTTTACGCATTATCGATTTCCAATCTCGATAATACTCTAACTAGGGATATTTAATGATTTATCCTTCGTGGATTGATACTGTCTCATATCATTCTCAATCCAGGAACAAATCATAGGGACCTCATATCATTTATATATCTTGGTGATCTAATCACAAATGATAAGAGAGCAATCTCCTTTGTCACATATTTAATTTGTACAACAACACCATGATCTGTACAAATAGTGATGCTATGGGTCATAATTGTCCAACAATTTCCTCTCTATATGCTTTACCCTCTTGTGGCTTCTTGGTTCTTTGGAGTTTGCCACTGCACCACTATTATCGCAATAAAGTGTGAGTGGTCTATCCATATCTGGAACAATATCCAGATCTCCCAAGAATTTACGGAGCCAGACTACTTCTTTAGCTGCTTCATAAGCTGCTACATATTCAGCCTCCATGGTGGAGTCAGCAATGCAAGATTGTTTTATACTCCGCCATACTATAGCCCCACCACCTAGGGTAAACACTGATCCAGATGTTGATTTCCTAGAATCGACATCTGTCTGAAAATCAGAGTCTGTATATCCTCTTAGGATCATATCCTTACCGGAATACACAAGCATATAATCTCTCGTTCTCTTAAGATACTTGAGAATGTGTTTCACAGCCACCCAGTGATCAAATCCTGGGTTTGACTGAAACCTACTGACTACTCCCACTACAAAATAGATGTCTAGTCTCGTGCATAACATAACATACATGAGACTACCAACTGCTGAGGTGTATGTGATATGTCTCATTTCTTTAACATCTTGAGGTGTCTTAGGAGACTGTTCCTTTGACAAATGAATTCCATGTTGATAAGGCAGATTACCTTTCTTGGAATTCTGCATCCCAAATCACACAAGGATCTTGTCGACATAGGATGCTTGAGACATAGCTAACAGTCATTTCTTGCAATCCCGAAGTATCTGAGTCCCAAGAATATAACTGGCCTCTCTCAAATCTTTCATTTGGAATTGGTTAGCTAGTCAGGTTTTCACGTCCGATAATATCTTTACATCATTCCTAATGAGTAAAATATCATCGACGTATAAAATAAGAAAAACCACATTCCCGTCAATGACGCGCTTGTATACACAAGGCTCATCAACATTCTGCTGAAAATCATAAGACTTGATCATGGTATCAAATCTTATATTCTAAGATCGAGATGCCTGCTTAAGTCCATAAATGGACCTTTTGCAGCCTGCAAACCTTTTGCTATTGACCTTGGACTATGAACCATTCTGGTTGTACCATATAGATACTCTTATCAATATTTCTATTCAAGAATGCAGTCTTGACATCCATTTGCCATATTTCATAGTCATAATATGCGGCAATGGATAGAAGAGTGCGGATGGATATGAGCATGGCTACTGGCAAGAAAGTTTCCTCATAGTCGACTCCATTTTTCTGGGAATAACCCTTGGCACTAGCCTAGCCTTGAAGGTTTGTGCCTTCCCATCTGCTCCCCTCTTCCTCTTGTAGATCCACTTGCAACCTATGGGTTTAACTCCATCAGGTTGGTCTACAAGTTCCCAGACTCAGTTGGAGTACATGGACTCCATCTCTAGGTTCATGGCCTTAAGCCATTCCTCCTTGTTAGAATCATCCATTGCATTACGATAGGTCAATGGATCATCTATATCATCGCTGGATACGACAACTTGTGCCTCTCCAACCCCAAGGTAACGATCAGGTTGTCGTACAACCCTCCCATTACGTTTAGGTGGTAGATCATTCTGACGAACTTGCATCTGACACTCATATGTCAAAGGTGCTATGTATTTATCAACTATCGTTGACGATGGTGTGTTGGTCGAACCAGGAAGTAACTCATCGAGTAACACCTTATTTTGAGGCTTGAACTCCCTCATATAGTCCTCCTCCAGAAACGTAGCATTTATCGATATAAATATTTTGTTATCATCAGGACTATAGAAGAATCCACCCATAGTCTCCTTAGGATACCCTACAAATAGACACACCTGAGAACGTGATTCCAACTTTGTAGTCTTGTTCTTCAGCACATGTGCTGGACACCCCCATATGCGGAAATGTCGTAAACTAGTTTTACGACCATTCCACAACTCTAAGAGAGTCTTAGGAACAGATTTAGGTGGAACTACATTAAAGATATGCATTGCTGTTTGTAGTACATATCCCCAGAACGAACTGGGTAGTAAGCTATAACTGAACATAGATCTCATCATGTCTAGTAGTGTCCGATTTCTCCTCTCTGCAACACCATTTTGCTATGGTGTTCCAGGTGCTGTGAGATGGGATATTATCCCATGCTCAACTAAGAATTCCTCGAAGTCTCCATCAAGGTATTCTCATCCATGATCTGATCGAAGAGTCTTGATTGTTTTACCTAATTGGTTCTCAACCTCAGCACGATACTCTTTGAACTTTTCAAAAGTATCTGATTTATGATGTATTAGGTAAATATATTAATATCTAGAATAGTCGTCAATGAATGTGACGAAATATTCATAACCACATCGGGCTCTTACATTAATCAGTCCACAAATTTCCGAATGTTTAGCTCAAGTGGTTGACTGTCTCTCATACCTTTTCCAATAAAAGGTCTCTTGGTCATTTTCCTTCTAAACAGGATTCACATACTGGTAAAGTTCCGAGCTTTAACTGGTTAAAGGCTCCGTTCTTTATCAATCTGTCTATCCGATCAAGGTTGATATACCAAGTCTAAGATGCCATAGATATGTGTCATCGTGAGAAATCTTTGGCCATTTAGTTTTAGGTTTCTCAACCTTAAACATTTCAGCGTTGAGCAATGACCTATGTGTTAACGGTCTTAACACATACAAAATATTTTCTGAGTTTCATGTGCATATAGTTAATCCATTTCTACCAATAATAACTAAATTGCTATTAAAAGAAACTGAATAACCATCATCCAAAAGTTTAGAAAGGGAAATCAAATTCCTGCGAAAACCAGGAATGAATAACAGATTGTTCAAATTTAAATAACTGTTATTTGTAAAATTTAAACTAGAAACTCCCACTGCTCTTGCTGAAATGGTATCCCCTGTCCCGACCCACATGGTGTAGTCACCTTCAGCAAGGTCTCTCCATGAACCAAGTAGCTACAAAGAAGAACAAACATGGTTAGTGGCTTTAGAGTCAACAATCCAGGTGGATTTATCATCCCCCACTAATATAGATTCGATAACGAGTAAATCATATTTACCTGTTTCCTTTTTCTCCTTCAGCTCAGCAAGGTATTTAGGACAATTCATTGCCCAATGCCCATTCTTGTTGCAGTGGAAACATTTTCCATTAGGTTTGGAATCCTTGGATCCTTTCTTGTTCTTGTTCTTCTTCTTTATGGGCTTTGCCTTAGCCTTCCCAGTGCTATTCTTTTTCATCTTTGCAGATTTAGAAGACTCGGCAACATTTTCCTCAGCATTGGACTTACGAGGATCCACAAGCATGGACTCGTAATGGGTGAGCTCATTAAGCAGTTGGGTCAAAGTAAAAGTCAACTTGTTCATAATATAGTTGCTTTTACACTACAGGAAACTCTTCAAAAGAGTTTCCATAATCATGTTCACCTGGCTACGCTCGTCAATACGAGCTCCATGGGTTTCAGCAGTGTTGAGATAGGTCATCATCTTCAAGACCTGCTCTCGGACTGATGTCCTATTGTGGGAACACAGAAACTGGACGACGCATGCTGTCCCGGGCTCGCGGCCCGGTCAGGAGTACGGAGTAGCCACGGGGGACTAAATCGGAGAATAATGGAGTCGCCACCCGGTGTGAACCGGGAAAATGAGATTTAAGGCTGCACTCACCCCTCGCAAGGGAAGACCTCAAACCATTGGGTTCGGAATGGTCCCTTACTCATGCCACTTGTAATGAAAGGATTTATATAATAATTTAATCAGGCTTAAGTGCCACTTATTTCCAAGAGTATCATGCTTCTAAATTCACATGTACAAAATAAAACTTACACCTAAGTTTACATATATTTCACATTTAAGATTGCATGCTTGAAAGTACATCAAAGGAGCGACAAACTTACAACTTCACTGGCATATTATATTCAAGAAAACACAAGCACACATACTAACCACACAAGCACACATGTGAGCACATTCTCAAGTGGTACGTGGAATTGTATCCCAAGTACAGACCGTACTACCGTCCATTCGGAATCGGCTACGTAATTTATGTCTGGGTTTCCATCCGATATACAAAAGGAAATAATACTCAATGTTATCATGACATAGGTATATGAATCGTAATACATTAAACACATTGTATTCATACATGTGGGGATAGCTACTAGGAAAACTATGTATGAAATCTGATGAAAAGGACTCAGTTCAGTGGGTGCTCGTTCGCGTAGCGTTTGAAAATGCGTTCGAACGGTAAACAGAAGGTTCGCGTTCGTATAGCGTTCGAGAACGCGTTCGAACGGAACCAGACCCGATGCATGATAAGACTAAGAAAGTGCGTGTGCATTCACGTAGCATTCGAGAACGCGTTCGAACGGTAAATAGAAGGTTCGCGTTCGTATAGCGTTCGAGAACGCGTTCGAACGGATCCAGACCTGATGCATGATGAGACTAAGAAAGTGCGTGTGCGTTTGCGTAGCATTCGAGGACGCGTTCGAATGGTAAACAGAAGGTTCGTGTTCATATAGCGTTCGAGAACGCGTTCGAACAGAACCAGACCTGACGCATGCAACACAAAGAATAAAGACAAAAATGTCAAGCTCAGTATGTCCGATTAAACGTATCTTGCATTCAACCGAACACACATCAACCGGCATGGCAAAGCATCTTGGTAAAGGGCTTTTACCCCTCCCCATAGGGGATCTTTCATTCCACTTACTAAGCCCATGCGCTCGATTGAATCATGCATATAAAGAATTAAAAGCAATAATATCAATCTCAGTATGTCCGATTGAACGTATCTTGCATTCAACCGAACACACATTAACCGGCGCGGCAAAGCATCGTGGTAAAGGGCTTCCCTCCCCATACGGGATCTTTTATTCCACTTACTAAGCCCATGCGCTCGATTGAATCATGCATAAATAAGCAACATGCAGAATTTAAGTGACAAAAAAATAGATAAACCCAAGCAACACAAAACAAAAGAGGGTGCCGTTTACTCCAGCGTACATGGAGTTGTATCCCGAGTACAAATCATACTACCGTCCATTCGGAATCGGCTATGAAATTTATGACCGGGTTTCCATCCGATATACCGCGAGAGTTGACACATCTCTCATTTTATTCCAAAGCCACAACATACAACATCTCATAATTCATGTATATTTATCTACTCAAGGGCCACAACATGCATTTCAACATGACAATCATGTAAGCAATGCTCAATAGATAATACAAAATAAAGAAAACAAAAAAACGAGTGTGAAAAAATACCCTCAGGTCTAACCTTTTTGCCAACTTTCGGGCTTGCGTTTCACGGACGTCGGAAGGGGTATAGCTCCTCAACTTCTCCGGTTCACTGGTTTAGCGTCCTAGCTCACTGTTTTGCTGTTTTGCTTACTGTTCGGTCTCCGTTCTGCTGCTGTTCGGTCTCCGTTCTGCTGCTGTTCGGTCTCTGCTTTGCTACTCACTGTTCAGGTCACCTATTTTGACGTTTCAACGAACTGTTTCAAGTGTTTTTCATGGTTTTTTAGTGTAGTTTTGTGTGGTTATTTAAAGGATTAAAAGTATTGTTTATGTTACTGTTTTAAGGGATTTTAGGGGCTGTTTTGGGAGTGGTTTGGGCTGCTGTTTGGAGGTATATTTTCGGTGATGGAGGGCTGCTGTATGGGGAGATTTTCGGTGATGGGTAGAGGTTTAGGAGGGTGCTGTTTTCGGTTATGGAGTGGAGGAGATGAGGGGAATGGTTTGTGTTCTTCCTATTGCTATTGCCGTGAGTGGCTAAGGCTATTTGTGTAATGATTTTTCTGTGAGTTCTCTGGATGAGCTAGATGAGTGCATGTCTTGGTTAGGGGTGTTTATATAGAGAAGGGCTAGGGCTTCACCTTGTCTCACAATGAAGGGATTTTGGCATTAAAGAGAGATATGATTTGGTGTTTGAGCAAGGAAAGTCAAAGATTGAGGGGGGACAAATCTTGGCTAGATTAGGAATACAAAATATTTAATTTGTTATGATTGATTTTAATTAGGCATGACATCCTTTTAATTTAGTATGTGATTTTTTTGGTTAGGAAGTTAATATATTTGATTTATCTTTATTAGGTATGATTATATTTTGTGTTTTATTTAATTGGTAATGGTTTAAATATATTATTTAATTCAGTTTAATTTAATTAAATTGGATGTGTTTTATTGGCTTTGGGGGGCTAATTGGGCTGGGGTGCGAGACTAGTAGTAAAACTAGAAACACCGACGCCGTTCGAACGCCAATTCGAACGCTACACGAACGTCCGCAATCTGCCTGACGTTCGAACGAAGTAACGAACGCAGCACTAACGAAGACAGTGAACTTGTGAGATGAACTTGATGACGTATTTATTCTGAATTTCCCCTTCCGACCTCCATTTCCCGCAATATCCTTAGCTAAAAAGGTAGTGCCTCCAACTGAGACTCATCATCGGGTTTCACATGCGAAAATGCAATGCCTACAGTCACCCCCACTTTGATGGGACTTGTGCAGTGTGTGGTTTTGAATAATCCTATCAAAGTTATGCAATGCATTTTCACTTACCTTGCTCGGCTGCTGCCTCGAGCTGAGGTGGTGCTGCAGTGGACCTCGATCCTGGGATGCATCCCAATAACTGCAACCGACAACGGGGGCACCTCGACCCTGGGCACCTCGACCCAATACCGTTGACAATAGGGACCTCGCCCTCGAACTGATGATGTAGTGGGCACCTCGACCCTGGGCACCTCGACCCGGAATTACAACTGACAGCGGGGGCACCTCGACCCTGGGCACCTCGACCCAACACCGCTAACCATAAGGACCTCGCCCTCGAACTGATGATGTAGTGGGTACCTCGACCCTGGGCACCTCGACCCAACACCGCTAACCATAGGGACCTCGCCCTCGAACTGATGATGTAGTGGGTACCTCGACCCTGGCACCTCGACCCAACACCGCTGACTATAGGGACCTCGCCCTCGAACTGATGATGTAGTGGGTACCTCGACCCTGGGCACCTCGACCCGGAACTACAACTGACAACGGGGGCCTCGCCCTCAAGCTGATATGGGCCTCCCCCCCAAGCCGACACGATATGGGCCTCGCCCCCAAGCTAATATGGGCCTCGCCCCTTGGGATTCATCCCAAAACTGAAATTGCGTTGACGCTGCTTGGCTCATTTCTGCCGCTTTCTCCTTTCTTCGAACCTGCGAACACAAAACAAAAACAAACACGAAGAGAATGCAATGTTACGTGTATGCATGAATGATTTTCTTATTCCGTTGGGTTAGGTCTTCTGCTAATTCCTGTAGTGACTGCTCGGTCTTCCCTCCCTCAGGCAAAGTATTGCTTCAATATGTCTACGTTGATCGGCTCGGTAAACTCGTTTCCTTCCAAGTCTGATAACCTCACTACCTCATTTCCCATTACCTTCTGCACTATGTAAGGTCCTTCCCAGTTTGGTCTGAATTTTCCTCTCGGATCTGTCGTCGACGGCCTCGATTGCTTAAGTACCAAATCACCCTTTTTGATCTTGGTGGGATGTACTTTCTTGTTGAATGCTCGGGCTAGTCTCTTCTGATACAACTGCATGTGATACAAAGACTTCGTTCTCTTCTCATCCAATAGTGCTAACTGTTCAAACCTCTGTGCGGCCCACTCCTGTTCTGGTAATCCTGCCTCTGCTAATACCCTCATAGACTGTATTTCCACTTCTACTGGTAACACTGCTTCCATTCCATAGACCAAAGAGTAAGGTGTGGCCCCTGTTGATGTCCTTACTGATGTTCTGTACCCCCACAGAGCATATGGTAGTTTCTCGGCCCAATCTCTGCAGTTCTCTGTCATCTTGGCTAAAATCGTCTTTATGGTCTTGTTGGCTGCCTCAACTGCCCCATTTGCCTGCGGCCTGTACGGTGATGACTTGTGGTGGCCTATCCCGTACCTCTGTAACATTGCCTTCGTCTCTCGTTGGAACTGAACCTCGTTGTCTGTCACTACATGATGCGGCATACCATACTGATAAATGAGGTTTCGAGCTATAAACTTTGCCATCTGTTTTGCTGTAACACTGCGGATGATTCGGCTTCCACCCACTTCGAGAAGTAATCTACTGCCACTACTATAAAGCGATGCCCATTCGATGCATTCGGTCGAATTTCTCCAATCATATCAATTCCCCATGCTGAGAAATGCCACGGCTCTGACAGCCCGTGCAACTCTGTGTGCGGTAAGTGATTCAAATTACCATGTGTTTGACAATCATGACAGTGCTTTACCATCTTCGCGCAGTCTGTTTCCATGGTTGACCAATAAAAACCTTGTCTCACTATCTTACGGGACAGATTCAACCCGTTCATGTGCGGACCACATACCCCCGCATGTATTTCTTCCATTACACGTTGAGCTTCTCCTTTTCTCAAACACTTCAAATGAATACTGTTTGCTTGCCTCTTATACATTTCCCCTTTCAAAATCACATACTGGGAAGCTAACTTCTGAATGGCTATTCTGTCTTTTCTGCCTGCCCCTTTCGGGAGTTCGCCATGTTCCAGATAACTCTGAATGTCATAATACCAAGGTTTACCGTCGTCGACCTCAACTTCCAGAATTCTTTCAATCTCATAAACAGGTCTGCTCGCTGTTGTCAGTATCAACGGTCTCATCACTAACTTTTCTGGATTTTTCCAAGTTGCTGCAAGTATAGCCAATGCATCTGCCATCTGATTTTCTTCTCTTGGTAAGTGCTGAAACTTACACTAGGGGATAACCTGTGCCAACTTTCTGAGGTGAAAAAGGTAAGGTTTCAACCGTTCTTCTTTCAATTCCCATTCTCCTCGCATCTGCTGGACCACCAACATAGAATCTCCATAGACGTCCACGTTCCCGGCCTTCAAGGCTATCAATGCTGTCAAACCGAAAGCACATGCTTCATACTCGGCCATGTTATTGGTCACTCTGAATGTCAACCTCTTGGCTAAAGGAAAAGTCTCTCCCTCGGGGGTCACTATCACGATCCCAATTCGGCTCCCTTGTGATTCACTGCTACGTCAAAATACATCTTCCATCTCTGGACTGTTATTGCTTGGATCTCTTCATCTAGAAATTCAAACTTATACTGATCCCCCTCAACAGGTTGCATTGCCAGAAACTCTGCTACTGCTCGCCCTTTGATCACTTTGGAGGTGAGATACTCAATGTCAACCTCTGTCAGTAATACCAACCATCTGCCCAATTTTCCCACTAACGAAGGCACCGAATGAAGATATTTTAGAGGATTCTCCTTTGCCACTACCTGGATCTTGTATAACTGGAAGTAATGTCGCAACTTTCTGGAAGCCCATACCACTGCAAGACAGATCTTCTCAACTTCTTGATACCGAGCCTCATACGGGAGCATCTTCTTACTCAGATAATAGACTACTTGTTCTACCCCTGTCTCATCAGCCTGTACCATCATTCCCCCCAGTGCTTCTGATTCTATAGCCAAATACAATATCAAAGGTCTGCCCGGTCTCGGAGGTTTCAATACATGAGGCTTTACCAAATACTCTTTGATTTTGTCGAAGGCTGTCTGACACTGTTCATTCCATCTCACTGGCTGATCTTTTCTCAACAGTTTGAAGATAGGCTCACATACTGATGTCAACTTGGCAATGAACCGACTGATGTACTGAATCTTTCCCAAGAATGCTCTGACTTCTTTTTTCTGTCTTCGGTGCAGGCATTTCTGTGATTGCCTTGATCTTTTCGGAGTCTACCACTACTCCGCCCATTCCCACTGTATGACCAAGCAATTTCCCTGATGTCACCCCAAACACACATTTCTTGGGATTAAGCCACAGGTTGTATCTGTCAACTCTCTGAAGGAACCTTTCCAGTGCTTCAATATGCCCAACTCTTGTCTCTAATTTCACCATCATGTCATCTACATACACCTCAATCTCTTTGTGCATCAAGTCGTGGAAAAGTGTAGTGGCCATCCGCTGATAAGTAGCTCCCACATTCTTAAGCCCAAACGGCATAACCTTGTAACAATAAGTACCCCACTCAGTAACAAATGCAGTCTTATGTTTGTCTTCCTCAGCCATGAGAACCTGATTGTAACCTGAAAATCCATCTACAAATGAATACATAGCAGATAAAACCGCACTATCAACCAGAACATCTATATGCGGCAGAGGAAAATCATCTTTCGGACAAGCCTTGTTGAGATCTCTGTAGTCTACACACATTCTGACCTTCCTATCTTTCTTCGGCACCGGTACTATATTAGCCAACCACTCGGGATATTTTACTACTTCCAAGAACCCCACATCTATCTGTTTCTTAACTTCCTCTCTGACTTTCTCAGCCCATTCTTGTCTCATCCGTCGGAGTTTCTGTTTTACTGGCCTCATATTCGGATAAGTTGGTATGGTGTGTTGGGTAATGTTTCTGTCTACCCCAGACATGTCCTCATAGGACCAAGCAAACACTTTGGCATATCTGACCAACACTTCTTCTAGTTTCTCCCTCTCTTCGGAGGTTACTTCACTTGCAATCCGAATTTCCTTGGGGTTCTCAAGTGTACCCAAGTTAAATGCAATAGTTCTGGCTGAACTGATGTCAAATATGCTTAATTCGTGCAGTGTAAATAGAAATGACTCAGGCAAGTAAGCAAAAGAGATGTCTTTATTATTGGATAATGTGGAAGTATATTCAAACAAATCAGGAAGGTAAATGTCTTCATCATCTATAGACACTCATTCCTCTGCAATCATGTCTTCCTCAGGCTTTTCGTCCTCTCCCAGAGTAAGGCTCTCCAACTTCATCAGTTCTTCCTCCCAATTCTCTTTTTCTTTCTTCACAATTTCTTCAACTATCAGCTTCTTACCCAACATATCCTGGAAGATCTCAAACCCAAGTACCATAATTCCATTAACTTCCACAGGTTCAGGCTCCCCTTGATATCATGAAGCTTTCACAAAACATTCCATCAGTTTCAGGTCCTTTTTCTCGACCTTTGGCTTTTCTTCATCAGACTTATACCTCAAACCCTTCCGAGTAGTCTGTCCTCTGAAATCCGGTAATTTTGAACCTTTACCCGGCTCAAACTTCATTTTCTCCATAATCCTAGCCACCCTAGGATCCACCCATTCCTCAAAAGTAACTGACACATGAAACCTCGTGAAAGGTTGTATCTCCAAGGCAGCCACGACATTATCTAACTCAGCCCGGATGGTAACAACTTCTCCCTCATACGGGAACTTGATCATCTGATGCAAAGTGGAAGGCACGCCCCTAAGGTCTTCCCAACAATAAGGCAAAAGTAGCTGGGATGTCCAGTACTGTGAACTCAACCTCATCTTCAATCTGTCCTACCTTGACCATAGCCACAAAGGTACCCTCAACTCCCCTTTTACTGTCATCATAAGCCTTAATAGTCATACTTGAGGGGTCCAAGTCTGTTGCTTTCATACCCAATCTCGCCAGAATTTTCAGCGGGCACACATTGATGGACGAACCGTCATCCACCATCACACATGAAGTTTTATTGCCCCTCACTTCGGCCCTGATAAATAGAGGCCTATTATGATTTCTCCTCTCCGCCGGGAGTTCATCCTCAGAAAAAGATATCTACAAAGCTTCTTTCTGAACTGACCCAACAAACATTGCAGGGTTGGCGTCTTCCGGTACCACAATCTTGCTCAAGGCCTCAACCATGGTCTGCCTATGCTCTCGAGATGCACATAACAGTTCCCAGATACTCACTTGTGCTCTAGTCTTCCTCAATTGCCTCAGCACTATATCCCCCTCAGTGTTTTCTGCAGTCTCAACCACTTCTCTACCATCTGTCAAAACTTCTTTACCCTTATCTTCCATATCATTGTAAAAACGACCACTGCGCGTCATTCCCCTTACTTCTTCCTCGTCACTGTTAGAGAAATCAAGCCAAAAGTTTTTCCCCGCTCAGCTTCATCTTCACTAGTACTATCCCAGATTCCCAGGCAAAAGGCTAGAGGATGAAAGGATTTTAGGACAAGGTCTTCTGGGAGGCCAGAATTGATCATGTAGGCTGGTGGTGGTACGGCACGGTAATTGGGTAAGGGGTTTCTGTGTGTGTCAGGCTGTTCTGTTTCTGGGTCAGGTATTTTCTTGGAGTCTATCAGGTCTTGGATTTCATGGCGGAGTCGGGCGCAATTGTCGGTGTCATGCCCCTTTTGTTGGTGAAAGTGACAGTAAAGGCTTAGGTTATAATGTGATGGTAGGGGATTGGGTAATGGTTTGGCTTCCAAGGGTTTTAAGAGCCTTGCCTCTTCAGTTTTTCTAGCACCTTGGACGGGGGCCTTACCAAGTTGGAAAACTGCCGGTTCCGGATAGCGGTAATCTCAGCAGAAACGGTCTTTGTTCCCGATGTTCCCCCAACGGGCCTCCTGTTCAGACCATAGAATTTTCTGTTCTCGGCCTATTCTTCCTCAATATCCATGATAGTTTCCCTCAACTGCCGAAAGTCTGCAATTATGGAGGTCGTCCTCCTCAACTTGCTGTAAATGGAGGGCTTCGTGCCCTTGATAATCATCTTAATCTGATCCTTCTGTGAGGGCCTAGTCTGCATTTTTAATAACTGACCCCTCCACCGGTCCACATACTCCTTAAAACTCTCCTCCGCTTTCTGCTTAACATTCTCCAGATCACGGAGTGACAGATCGATCTCTAAGTCAGTGACATACTGCTTCAGGAAAGCATCTGCCAACTCCCTCTAATCTTCCTTCACTTTCTTCTCCAAACTGTGGTACCATACCACGGGAGCTCCTTCAAGCGACATTCCAAACATTTTCTGCACTTGGCACTGAGATAAGCCAACTGAACTCATGACTGATACAAACTGTCGGAGATGCACCCTTGGATCCCCATTCCTGTTAAACTTAGCCATATCAGGCATCTTGAACTGTGCCGGCAACTGTTCCTCGAAAGTCAGTGTGTCATAATCTAGCAAATCCTCATTCTTACCCCTCATCTTGCGGGTAACCGACTCAACCTGATCTCGAAGTTTCTATAACTCTGCCTGAGACCAAGATACTCTACCTGTTGCATACTCTGCCATATCATCATCAAAAGTGGGGATATCATCCCCCAACCCATTCGGAGGCTCCTCACGTCTCATATTCTCAGAAATTCCCCCAACACGGGGCACAGCCATACCAGCCACAGCAGTAGTCAAAGCTTGCAACTGTTCAGTGACCTTGGCGAGACTATTCTCTAACTGATCCATTCGGGATACCTCATTACCAGATTCACTCATGACTGTTATTGTTCTTTTAGTGAGTCTTGTCCCTTCTCTAACCCAAACGGTATCTATGATGTCTTTTTGAGACATAGAGGTGTTAACATGATATATGTATGCATGAGGTGCATGAGATGCATGTAACATATATAACATATTAAATCATTAAAATTTTCAAACAAATCGGCCCGTTACCATTTTAGAATCTTTCGGGCTTAATTGTCACAGGAGTGAACCCATCCCAGTTTAAATGGCCCAACGAGTTCACATCTTATGACAAGGAGCCCCAACTAAATCCAAATGGTAATGTTCCGAACACAAGCACAAAGTGGCCCATCAACACTTAGACGCCTTTGGCCCAATAGTCATGAAATACGTTCTTGTCCCAGTTTAAATGGCCCAACAAGCCCATATATCCATGACAAATGGTCCAAATGGATCCAAACGACGATGTTCCCAAACACAAGCATAGAAGAAGGATAATGCAAACATAACGTAATAATTTCTACATAATGGCCCATCAACATTTCAGAAGCTTCGGGCCTAATAGTCATAAGGTACGAACTCGCCCCAGTTTAAATGGCCCAGCAAGTCCGCATTTCTGACAATAGTCCAACTGCATCCAAATGAGGATGGTCCACAAGCACATATTCAAGAAATAATTGTTACTTTAGCCAACCCGGTCTATGGGTGGGTTAGCAAGTGTAACGACAAAGCTCTCTCACCGGCGAAGGATGGCCCACAACTAGGTCTCCCCACTCAAGGGTTCGAGCAACCAAGTGAGCGCACCATTTTTTATACACTAAGGTACGTGCCAATGAGCTTTGGTGTGTGACGGACTGTCAGATGGATTTCCCGTTGTAGATTCCCCAGAAGGAAGGTGGAGCGAGGCTCACTTAAATACCCAAGCCTCTTAGGCTCTTATCGCTTGGTGTCAGGAATAAACAACGAGTCCTCCAAATTAGTCCATCACAATAGGCTACGAGTAGATGGCTATCTAGGTGCCTTCACAACTTTTCCTTCTAGAAAGGTAGTGAATGAAAGAAGACACCAAACCATTACCTTGCCTCAAAATGCCTTTGATTAATCCCTCACTTTATCCACTATAGACACGATCAATTAAAACATAGATCCAAACATCACAAGACAATATTTCGGGGCCGATTCTCTATCCCCAGTGGAGTCGCCAGACTGTGGGAACACAGAAACTGGACGACGCATGCTGTCCCGGGCTCGCGGCCCGGTCAGGAGTACGGAGTAGCCACGGGGGACTAAACCGGAGAATAATGGAGTCGCCACCCGGTGTGAACCGGGAAAATGAGATTTAAGGCCGCACTCACCCCTCGCAAGGGAAGACCTCAAACCGTTGGGTTCGGAATGGTCCCTTACTCATGCCACTTGTAATGAAAGGATTTATGTAATAATTTAATCAGGCTTAAGTGCCACTTATTTCCAAGAGTATCATGCTTCTAAATTCACATGTACAAAATAAAACTTACACCTAGTTTACATATATTTCACATTTAAGATTGCATGCTTGAAAGTACATCAAAGGAGCGACAACATACAACTTCACTGGCATATTATATTCAAGAAAACACAAGCACACATACTAACCACACAAGCACACATGTGAGCACCTTCTCAAGTGGTACGTGGAATTGTATCCCAAGTACAGACCGTACTACCGTCCATTCGGAATCGGCTACGGAATTTATGTCTGGGTTTCCATCCGATATACAACAAGAAATAATACTCAAATGTTATCATGACATAGGTATATGAATCGTAATACATTAAACACATTGTATTCATACATGTGGGGATAGCTACTAGGAAAACTATGTATGAAATCTTATGAAAAGGACTCAGTTCAGTGGGTGCGCGTTCGCGTAGCGTTTGAAAACGCGTTCGAACGGTAAACAGAAGGTTCGCGTTCGTATAGCGTTCGAGAACGCGTTCAAACGGAACCAGATCCGATGCATGATAAGACTAAGAAAGTGCATGTGTGTTCACGTAGCGTTCGAGAACCCGTTTGAACGGTAAACAGAAGGTTCGTGTTCGTATAGCGTTCGAGAACGCATTCGAACGGAACCAAACCTGATGCATGATGAGACTAAGAAAGTGCGTGTGCATTCGCGTAGCGTTTGAGGACGCGTTCGAACGGTAAACAGAAGGTTCGCGTTCGTATAGCGTTGAGAACGCGTTCGAACGGAAACAGACCTGACGCATGCAACACAAAGAATAAAGACAAAAATGTCAAGCTCAGTATGTCCGATTAAACGTATCTTGCATTCAACCGAACACACATCAACCGGCGCGGCAAAGCATCGTGGTAAAGGGCTTTGACCCCTCCCCATTGGGGATCTTTCATTCCACTTACTAAGCCCATGCGCTCGATTGAATCATGCATACAAAGAATTAAAAGCAATAACATCAAGCTCAGTATGTCCGATTGAACGTATCTTGCATTCAACCGAACACACATTAACCGGTGCGGCAAATCATCGTGGTAAATGGCTTTAACCCCTCCCCATAGGGGATTTTTTATTCCACTTACTAAGCCCATGCGCTCGATTGAATCATGCATAAATAAGCAACATGTATAATTTAAGTGACAAAAAAAAATAGATAAACCCAAGCAACACAAAACAAAAGAGGGTGCCGTTTACTCAAGCGGCATGTGGAGTTGTATCCCGAGTACAGATCATACTACCGTCCATTCGTAATCGGCTATGAAATTTATGTCCGAGTTTCCATCTGATATACCGCGAGAGTTGACACATCTCTCATTTTATTCCAAAGCCACAACATACAACATCTCATAATTCATGCATATTTATCTACTCAAGGCCACAACATGCATTTCAACATGACAATCATGCAAGCAATACTCAATAGATAATACAAAATAAAGAAAACAAAAAAACGAGTGTGAAAAAATACCCTCAGGTCTAACCTTTTTGCCAACTTTCGGGCTTGCATTTCACAGACGTCGGAAGGGGTACAACTCCTCAACTTCTCCAGTTCACTAGTTTAGCGTCCTAGCTCACTGTTTTGCTGTTTTGCTTGCTGTTCGGTCTCCGTTCTGCTGTTGTTCGGTCTGTGCTTTGCTACTCACTGTTCAGGTCACCTGTTTTGACGTTTCAACGAACTGTTTAGAGTGTTTTTCGTGGTTTTTTAGTGTAGTTTTGTGTGGTTATTTCAAGGATTATAAGTGTAGTTTATGTTACTGTTTTAAGGGATTTTAGGGGCTGTTTTGGGAGTGGTTTGGGCTGCTGTTTGGAGGTATATTTTCAGTGATGGAGGGCTGCTGTATGGGGAGATTTTCGGTGATGGGTAGAGGTTTAGGAGGTTGCTATTTTTGGTTATGGAGTGGAGGAGATGAGGGGAATGGTTTATGTTCTTCCAATTGCTATTGCCGTGAGTGGCTAAGGCTCTTTGTGTTATGATTTTTCTGTGAGTTCTCTGGATGAGCTAGAGGAGTGCATGTCTTGGTTAGGGGTTGTTTATATAGAGAAGGGCTAGGGCTTCACCTTGTCTCACAAGGAAGGGATTTTGGCATTAAAGAGAGATATGATTTGGTGTTTGAGCAAGGAAAGTCAAAGATTGAGGGGGGACAAATCTTGGATAGATTAGGAATACAAAATATTTAATTTGTTATGATTGATTTTAATTAGGCATGACATCCTTTTAATTTAGTATGTGATTTGTTTGGTTAGGAAGTTAATATATTTGATTTATCTTTATTAGGTATGATTATATTTTGTGTTTTATTTAATTGGTAAATGGTTTAAATATATTATTTAATTCAATGTTTAATTTAATTAAATTGGGATGTGTTTTATGGGCTTTGGGGGGCTAATTGGGCTGGGGTGCGAGACTAGCAGCAAAACTAGAAACACCGACATCGTTCGAATGCCAATTCGAACGCTACACGAACGTTCGCAATCTGCCTGACGTTCGAACGAAGTAACAAACGCAGCACTAACGAAGACAATGAACTTGTGAGATGAACTTGATGACGTACTTATTCTGAATTTCCCCTTCCGACCTTTGTTTCCCGCAATATCCTTAGCTAAAAAGGTAGTGCCTCCAACTGAGACTCATCATCGGGTTTCACATGCGAAAATGAAATGCCTACACCTATCCTTCATCCTAGCAGTCATCGCTGAGACCATGGCCTCATGGCGTTGACGCTCCGAAGGTTGCCCAAACATGCCCTGCAATGACTCCATCATCTGAGATGCTAGAGCCATAGGTTCATGCATTGCAACAAGAACCCCAGACATCCCTGCTAGCAAGTAGCAGCGGGCTTTCTCATTTGCAGCGATCCATTTCTGGTAGGTATCACGAATAGATTGGCCAGCGTTTCTGGCCAGTTCGGGAGGACTCTCCTCTGTCAGGATAAATTTTAGGTCATCACAGACCAGGATAGAGTTCATGTTACTTTTTCACTTAACATAGTTCTCTCCCATTAATTTATCGTTTGAGAGTATGGAAATAATTGGAGAAACCATGGCTGAAAAATAAAATAAACATGCATTTAACATTCATTTATCGCATATTAAAATCATCAAATAATTTTAGCATAAAATTAAACATGATGCATGAACCATTAATAATGAATTAGAAACCTAAGAGAATTACTATGCCACGGAAATCCATCATCCCACAAGTAACTGCCGCCGTAGGGTAAGTCAAGTACTTACATGATAGATCGAGACAATCTCAGTTGATTTAATATATGCGGGAATAACTATTATTCCTATATTAAACAACTACCGTGTCATTCGATCAAGGAATTTTATTAAAAGTTAATTATTCATTTGTGAGTGTGACCCGTCGTTTCGGGATTTTTTAGACTTAACGAGTGAAGTGCCGTCGTAGGGTAGGTCAGTTCACAATATACATCTAGAATCCCTATCCTCTCGGAACCCAAACCTGATATTGACCCAAAATGGACACCATTCGGAGGGGGACGAAAGCAAAGCCATCTCGAGGCGCCTTTTGAATCTCACATTTTCGGACTAACAACGGAGATCGCGGGATATACTGTCGTATATCCCTCTCCCACTCACTATTTTAAAATTAATATTTCTATTTATAAAATATCTAATATTTTATTTTAACTAGTGTGGATAAAATTATGGCGGCTAAATCATAATTGTCATTAACACTAGTTCAACATTAGTGACCTAACTAATTTTAACTCTTAAAATTTTATATCACTAATTGTCCATTAGTCTCTACTAATAGTATTACTCAATTAATCTAATTTAATTAGAGTGGTATTAGTGACCTATTATATTTTAACTCTTAAAATATTAGAACACTAATAGGTTTACAATTTTAGAATCCTAAAAGGTCAAGATTTGTATTAAACTATTTAATTAATCTTAGTGTGTTATAAAATCCAATGGTACGTGGAATTTTCTCCCGAGTGCAGACCATATTACCGTCCATTCAGATTCGGCTATGGAATTTATATCCGGGTTTCCATCCTATATACCAGTGGAATTTATTATACACTAATTACGCCCAATATATTATAATTCAAATTTTAAACCATAAATCCAATTTATCCAATTAATTGATTTCCATGCATATCATAATCTAATTTAAACATTTTAAATTACGTACAATCATATTTCACGTCTATAATGATAATGCATCTAAAACATGTTATGGCATGTAAAATGCAAGAGTAGGCACCCTAAGCTATATGACATGTTATTCAAACGATTCGAAATAAACATACATATAACATAAAATTATTTTGCATTGACCAGACTCTTATTTTTCCTATACTAATCGAATTAGTACATCAAATTTACTAAGGCACCCCTTGGTCTTCAAATCCGGCTTCAAGGTGGTGTTGGCTCATTTTGCGACTCCGGTGCTCCAAATTACAATAATTGAAATTTTACATTGGAAAATAAAATTACAACAATTATAAACAATGGTCTTATGGCCTTACATCCCAAAACAAAACCAACTACAAAAAATAAGAGCCGGAAAAATTTACGACCAATGCAAAATCCATTCATCACATGAAATAACAATAAACATTCATAACATGAATATTATTTTATGCCCACTCATCTAAAAATGCATATCATATTTATAACTCATATAAATATATAAAAAACATAAACTTAAAATGAAAAAGAGAAGGTTAAGAATACTTTTCAACCTCGCTCTAGATGCCAATTGTAGGAAACGCTTTCCTAGCGCAGCAGAAAAACGTCTTTGCCACCCAGATTGGACTTGAAAATTTTTTCTGATCTTCCCCTCCTTTTTCTGAATGGAACTAGCAGGTATACTGAAATTTTGCTTCTGTTTTTGACAAAATTTCAGCCCCGAAACAGCCCCCGAACAGAAGCTCAAAACTGGATTGTTTTAGCACCCGATATGCGCCCAATGCACTACAGAATCAGCCTCTGAAATGAGTGTGCTTAGGTTGTGATTTGGTTCTGATTTTTCACTTGAAAACAGCCCCAAAACATCACAAAATATCCCCCAAAAATTCTGGATTAAAATGAAACCAAACCGGGTTCCGTTTCACCAAGATAGGGGCAGCAACGAGCAAAAACAAAGTCTTCCGCGCTATGACTCGTTACCAATGAATACTTGTGTGGGCAAGACTCACAAAATAATCCCTAAACGTTTTAGAGATTTAATCACACTATTTCTTTGTTTTGTTTTTCTTCTTTTTATTGATTATGTTTTTCTCAACTTTTTGAGAGAGTGAAGAAGAAGATGAAAGGTGGCTTGGGTTCAAGAATGAAAATCCTTAGTAAAAAAGAAATACATTTTCCTTTTTTATACTTAAGGTTTTATTTCACAAAATAAAACAAAACCCTTCCCCTTTTATTGTTGAAAAATTCGGCCAACCCTTATCAAATAAGGATTGGTTTTATTTTTCTCATTAATTTTTGTAACGACAAAATTGACTTTCTTAAAGCCAAAGATGTTACAAAAACAAAAGGATTAATGCCATTATAGAATTGTAACTTCCAAAATAAAATCAAGGGTTTCCAAAACCCAACAATTTGAAATTGCAACTTTAGTCTTTCATTTAATTATATCTAATATAATTAAATAATATGTGTTTAAATATCAAATATTTAATATAACTATATATTAACTTTTAATATAAAGTTTCAAGTGTGATAAAATAATATTATTAATCATATTAATAATATTTATACATTTATGAGTATATAATTGGACTATCCAATTATACTAAATCCACTATATTATATCGAGCTAACATGGGGACCAAATGGACCTACGATTCCGAGCTCCAATAATCTCAAAATATTAATTAAGCTCTTAATTAATTATTCCGAATTATTAACTCCGGATTATTCCACTAAAAACCCGAAGTTGCACTCTCGTTGCCGCATATGATATATTAAGCCGAACCAAGTCGGTATCCATCGATATAGTCACTACATATAGATTGACCCTTCACGAGTATCTCATAATTAGAGCTGGGTCATAATGTCTGTTATACCCCTCTAATTATTTTTACCTTAAGTACCATTGATTCTCTAATGAACCATTTATTCATAACCATTATGAATTTTAATCTTTCTATTCGTAATAGGAAGATTTGAGCGCTCAAATCGTTCAAGCACCAAATCAACCCTTAAGAAAGATACTCATCTACTTCTCGCAAGAAATAGTGAACTCCATGTCTATGTAAAATGCTCCCAGCTACACAAGAGACCATGCCCCCAAAGTACGTAGCTATTGGTCGGGACTGCTACACCAACCTCACCTTTGTAAATCTAAGGACATAGCCTGCCCTACAGGAGTTCGTAGTACACTCAGGATTAAGATCAATCTATATATGACCATCTAGTAGATCGAAATGACTTTCTTTGTTTATCATATATTAAAAGAATGTCATTTCCATCTGAGTCCAGTCCTATATGATCATATCATACAAGGTGCCTCCATTCTCATATCTCTACATGGACGATCCCGGATCAAGGTCGCCATACAAATATAGAATAGACCGCAGCTATAGATAAACTGGAAGCAAAGTACCCGCTTTGTTTGCTCTCTATTGACTATTTGAGATTACTAACTTCAGACTTAAATCCTCTTGTGTATGACACTCATACAATAAGTCTGAAGGCACATAAGTAATCTAGGGTATTCAAGATGATTAATAATATGCGAAAATTAACCAAACACATTGATAAATGAATAATGCATCATTTTATTTTAAAACACATAAATCCGTTTACATCATATGTAGCTCTAGGGCATACATCCCAACATCTATATGGTAGATCAGAGTAAGAGGCTTATTGGGTTAGTGCGGTCTATCCCATGCCGGTGACATCTCCCAAATCGGGGATGTTACAAAGATGGTATCAGAGCATGGTCTAGGGAGTCAGTGACTGCAGTGAGTAGAGTGATGGGGTCTGGTAAACGTGGTATGTCCGGAATACTCGTATGCGAGGCACTACCTCTCCATTATCCGATCCTTGTGTACGTCCTCAAAGATCTATAGACAGGTTAGTGAGCCTTCCTAAACTAATTGAATAGTATTCTTTACAAAAAATAATCATACTCTAGATCCAAGATTAGGAATCTTCTCGAAGTTAGTCAGCCTACCCTCAGAAGAACAAACAAACTATGAAACCAGACAATATGATTTTAGAGTTATCAATGGAGTGAGAAAGGAAAGCTATAAGAAAGTATAGAATAATGCATAAAAGTATAAGTAGCCAGAGAGAAAGAATAGTAAAGAGATAGAATATGGTAGTGAAATTTTAAGGATATCTACCCTGTATAATAGAAAGAGAATAGAAAAGCCCGAACAAGTAATAAAGTGCTTAGAAGATGTAAAATCTCTTCCTTCCTCAGAACATTCTTCCAAGCCGAACTACTAGTCTTCAAGTACTTCCCATAGATAGTAAAGTCCTATGAGTACTCACCCAGAAAAATAGGAAGAGAAAGAAAAGTTAGGAAACAGAATAAGATACAGAAGACAGATATCTAAGTAATTGGAAGTAAATAGAGATAGAGGAATAGAAACAGACAAGAAATGCCGAAATCTATAGTAATAAGAATTAGATGTTGAGTTTCAATCAAGTCCCAAGATCATAAATCATGCATAAAAACGAGAATATTGAAACGATGTGCACCTCGTGTCTGCCATATCCAAATGGTAGTCACTTTGGTATATGTCAATTATCATTTTCAATATTTTAGGAACCTTAGGCCAAGCCTTGGGTTTTTAGAATATCGAAACGATGTGCACCTCGTGCTACATGCCCAATTGCAAACTTTGACTTTATCTCCCCTAGAATAGTCAATTAATTCTCCAAGAATTATAAATTGCAATTTTAATACTTCTTAAATCTAAAATTAGATTTATGACAAGTATATTAAATTAAGCATTAAAGTCATCATCACATAAATCTTCCAAAGATTTTATGCTCTACTTATTTTGCTTAATTTTGGGCTTAAGGTATAATAAGTTATTTTATCAAATAAAGTAACCTATTATTTATTCCCAATTATTTAAAATATTTTAATCCCAGATTATATTTTAAATATCCAACTTTTCAATTTTATATTGATTACAATAGTCCAACTATTTAATCAACGATTAGTGGTACTATATATATTATAATGATTATAATAGTCCAACTATATAATCAAATATAATCTAAATTAATTAACCTCAATTACATTGATTACTATAATCCAATTATAAAATCAACTGTAAACTGAAATTAATTAATTCAAATATATTGATTAATATAATCCAATTATATATAATCAAGTATAATACAGTCCAACTGTTTATTAAAACAACAATTTGAATATTAGTTCAACTAACATTTAATCTAATGACGAAATAATTTAAATGAGCGGGTATGGCGAGTAATTGAACGAATATTGCAAATTCAATTCTTGCCTCCCACTATTTTTCGTCGAGCCTCTAACCCTCTGTCGAGTACTCGGGAAACCGTGTTTCCTAGTGGGATAGGATCTCGTTAATTTTCAAATTGGGAATAAATAATAGGTTACTTTATTTGATAAAATAACTCATTATACCTTAAGCCCAAAATTAAGCAATATAAGTAGAGCATAAAATCTTTGGAAGATTTATGTGATGATGACTTTAATGCTTAATTTATATACTTGTCATAAATCTAATTTTTTGATTTAAGAAGTATTAAAATTGCAATTTATAATTCTTGAAGAATTAATTGACTATTCTAGAGGAGATAAAGTCAAAGTTTGCAATTGGGGATGTAGCACGAGGTGCACATCGTTTCGATATTCTAAAAACCCAAGGCTTGGCCTAAGGTTCCTAAAATATTGAAAAGGATAATTGACATATACCAAAGTGACTGCCATTTGGATATGGAAGACACGAAGGAATTAAAGAAAGGGCGAGGCTCTGACTTTAAATATATTTGTCTAAGTTATGTTCACTACTAGTATTGAAATTAGATTTTAAATACTTAGTGTGGAACATAAAATATATATGTATTGATATTCAGAATCTGCTTTGAGCAGGATACTGACTTCAAGCTGAGATTTCTCTGCGAATCGGAAACGGGACAAAAGTCGCTGTTTCGACCGTAGATACCTAAGTTTAGGAACTACCCTTTGGGTGTGTACTTAAATTAGGAACTGTTATAATGTAACTAGTTTGACTAGAAACATTATCTCTTTATCAGTGTTCAACCCACTGCGGGTGAACCTTTATATTCTAAAACACTAAAGTGTTTTATTATATAAAGATGATACTGAGATAAATACATTAGATGTAAATAACAGAATTTATATTTTGAATATAATAAAATCAAACATATAAATGACAAATAAATAGCTCAAATTGATTTGATCAATAGAGACTTATTTATGGCATTGTTGTCTAGGACACAATTAAACGAGACACGTCAGTTAGACGGTGTGTCCGAACTAAAACCGAATTTTGTTGGACATGATAAGGTTTATCACGAGTCGCTCTGAGCTATCATTTCCTTCAAACAGGATATGTATTAACAGTGCAAAACTTATTTAGAATAAGGTTCCATATAAATCTGTTTGACAGATATCATATAGGATATGAATAGGAAAGAAACGAGGTTTCTTACTCCTAATAATTTGGGTATGCCAGGCATAACGTTTGGATGATACCAAACTAAAAACCCAAATTGGATAAGTGCCAATATAGGTTATCCTAAGGGAAACCTTAAGTATAGTACTTGTAAATCTCACATGAGAACAATATGATTGTTGCTCACCATGCGGTTTTCCTGAGAGGAATAACGATATGCAGTGGTCAGTGGGAGGATAGTGATACTCGATGAAAATCAGAGTAATACTATTCAAAGCACGAAGTCCTTAATGGAACACAAACAGTTCATCAATGATGAATCTGTACCATTAATCTTCAAATACACAAGAAACTTCGTAGATCGGATAGAGTCAGAAAACAACCTAGGGTATGGGTTTCTGATCTAACCTCATTAAGATGTCAATCTTATGGAGGTGTACCATCCGACTACGTTTAGAGGAAGTGATACGAGGTATCGACTCTATGTTACGGCAAAGTGCCATGAATCCGAAATGGATTCCATGTATAACAACTATTTTGGATACTAGTTGTTGTACCATAAGGCATTGTGCCTATGGTACATTAAACGTCTTCAAGGAAGACATACATGGATGGCAACATACCAACGTACAAAGCTAGGTTTTTGACGGAAAGGTATCGTTATCAACATTGTGTTAATAACGGTTCAACCTTTTACCTGTTGCCATGGTAAATCCATTTTGAAAATGCTTGAAAATAACTGTATATTTCATTTATAAAATGTGTCAGTTATAAATCAAAATCTCTTTCCTGAAAAGGAAACCTTTTGGAGGATGTTTACAACATCCTGACGATTTTGTATAACCGACAAACAAGGTTTGCGGGTTATTCGATCCATGTTTGGATCAATGCAAGCATAAGGTTCTTGGAACTGACGTTTTGAAATAATCATAATGGTTTATGATTTAACTCAAAATGAAATAATTCTTGTGTATATAAGGAGGTTAGTGGGAGAGCGCACTGACAGTGAAATTCCCATAAAGCAATTGGTGAAAGCTTGGCTTTCATAGATATTCTTTAATAGAAATTCTCCGTAGAATTCTGGGGAGTAACAACCTTTATTCAAGGAATAAAGATCTACTGGGCTAGATTTGAAGTTGGTAACACTCTCTGAGAAATTGTACATTTAAAATGTACTTATATTGGTGTCTCATACGCTTTGAGCATATGGAGTCACAATCGGGTCAATCCAAGTGATAGTCACTGGATTGAAGATTAAGAACATCTGTTAGTATCTGAGAGAACTAAAGATGTTGTCTTAAACTATGGAAATGGAGAACTTGAAGTGACTGGGATCACTGCTGCAAGTTTCCAAACTGGTAAATACTGCGGTACTATAAAGTTTGAATAACAGGGACAGTGAGCTGGAAATCTTCCTAGCAAGATAACTGTTGCCGAATAAACAACAAATGCGGATTATTGCTGCAGCTGAGGCAGCAATAGAAGCCATTTGGATCGATAATAAATCTAATTAGATTAGATATAGTTCTGTTAGCAGCTGAGCTAGGCGTCAGCACAGGCTAAAGAATTAAAGGTTTCATCGACGATCCAGATATATACTTCTATATCATCTGATTCATTCGGATCATACATCGTGGCGATGTGATGATCGTGTAAATCGCGTCAGACGATAATTAAGCAAATCCGCTGACGAAAACCTTTCCTCAGCAATTTGAGCGAATTGTACATAGTTCGGGTGTTAGACACTCGAGTGACTGGCTATGTGCCAAGTGGGAGATTGTTGGATAATATGACCCATAGCGTCACTATTTGCACAGATCATTGTGTTGTTGTAGCAAATTAACTATGTAATAAGGAAATTGCACTCTCATCATTTGTGATTAGATCACCATAGATATATAAATGAAGAGAGGTCCCTATGATTAGTTCCTGGATTGAGATGATATGATACAGTATCAGTCCACGAAGGATTAATCATTAAATATCCCTAGCCGTAGTATTATCGAGACTGGACATCGATAATGCGGAATAGGCTAGTATTGCACTTGTGTGCGTTGTGAGGGCACAACGACATAGTTCTCATATATATAAGTATTGGATACTTATGCAAGTGCGATGGGAGGTCGTGTTTCACCGATGGTACGGGAAACAGCTTCGCTCTGGATTGACCCCTCGGAATCCCATTGGTATTATGACTATGTGTCTATGGGAGGCCGAAATCAAGGTAGGTGTGTATGGTCTTAACCTGAGACTTACATCGCTAATACTTACGATAATCGATAGACTTTGGTCTTCGTGGTAGGGGACTTTTAACAAGTTCTGAGTACACCACTTCTGGTTTATCAGAGAGTCGTAGAGTATTGGGTGTGATGTCAAGACGGAAGTGTCACTTCAGTCATATTGGAGTTGATGTCACGCAGGATACGGTACTAGTGCTCTTGAGTGTTGCACAACCAATCGGGATATTGTGACCAGGTCATGTATATCCGATTATAGAGACTATGTTACCAGACATCCGATATGTGCTTCGGACGGGGTAGACACTTATCCACCCCAGCCCTAGCACGTGATTATCCGATACTGGGCCAATATACACAACTACGGTATACTACGCTTGATACAGATCTATATATTCCTGTAAGAATATTTCTGGAGAATTGGGTAGGCATGGCGCTTTGCTAGAAGCCAACCTTGTCTTGTAAATCGATATAACATAGTACGAGGTACTTACGTGTTCGGATAGTCCGACGACCGTATTTACTGCCAACATATCCGGAGATCTCATGGGTCGCTTCCTGAAGATTCACCGATGACGTATGACTCGCACTTTGATTAATCTGGGATTAATTAGAAGAGAGAGATATAATTAATCTGGGATTAATTCGATGAGAGAGAAAATTAATCTGGGATTAATTGCGGAGATATTTTATCTGGGATAAAATATTAATTATAGAGAGAACGATTAATTTGGAATTAATCGATAAATTATATATTCGATATATTAATCGAAATTGGATTTCGACGCGGAATTAAAATTAGATTTTAATTCGGGTGAACGAATTAATTTAGAATTAATTCGTTAGCGACGTGAATAGTGATTTCGCTAGGCGTAATCATTATTTAATTACGACGAACGGAAAATTCGTTAATTTGGAATTAGCGAACCCGAGCCCGAGAGTGATTGCGAGCGCATTCGCATTTCGAATTCGAGCGTTGCACGCGAGTCACATCAAGCGTCAAATCGTTTGTCACATCATGCGTCAAATCAATTGTCACTTTGAGTGATGTGACTTGACAACATGTCACTTTATTAAAGTGATGTGATGTGACTTAAAGAAAAAAGTAGATGTGATGGGAATAAAGGTGAAAGGACTTTTGCTTTTTGCTTTTTGCTTTTTCCATTTAACTTTTGTATTAAAGTAATACATATGTTTATTTATTTTTATTTACTTGGTAAATGAAATAAATATATAATAAAAGGCTTTTATTCTCTCTCTCCAACATGCAGTACACGATTTCTCTCATCTCCCTCTATTTTTCTTCTTCATCTCCTTCACGCATGGTGCGATTTTCTTCTCCTTTTTCTGGTTTCACCGAAAATTTGAGAAGCAAAATGGAAGATGATAAGTGCTAGCACACACCTTGAGCGATACTAAGGTGATAGGGAAGTGAGTTTGTGAGCATGGAATCTCAAAGCTTTGAGCTTTAATGGAGTTCATGCATGGCCGATTCTTGGAGGTTCAAAGAGGACTAAAATCGCACAGCCCACTGCAAGGAGGAGCTACTGCCGAGCTCAATGGAGGACGAAAATGGCTTGTCTTCTTCATTTCATCAAAACCAATCAATGTGAGTTATGTTTCCGCCTTACTCCTTTGATGTGTTCATATGCGGTTTTTATGCATGATTTGTTGATCTTGGGACTTGATTTAAACTCCAACAAAAAGTGTATAGTTATATGGTTGATCAGAGTCGGAGGCTTATGGGGTTAGTGCGGTCTATCCCCTGCCGGTGACATCTCCCAGATCATGGATGTTTTTATGATTAATTCCAACCGACCATAAAGGCGGTATCCCATTAAGTCAGGTTTTAAATAGTTTATATATTGTAATTAAGGGAGATTAATCTAAATATTAGTAATAAAAACTTTACCCTTCACCCCAGCAGAGGGGAGTTACCTCATCATACTGAAAAGTAAAAATAAAGACTGAAAAGTAAAGTAAAGAAAGAACTATTGCGTAAAATAAAAAATTAAATACATAACGCTGTAAATAAATAAACAATATACAATTTTCTTAGTATTCTTAATGAAATACCCAGAAGAATGTATGAATTTTATAAATGAAATGGCTTGGTATTTATAGGCAAAATTTTGCCTTCACCAATTTATCCACCAATTTCTCCAAAAATTTCTCCACTAATTTCTCCACCAAACATGGCACAAACTCCTTTGACAATTTTCATTTTCATTTTTTATTTTATTTTTTTTGAAAATTACTTTAATAATTACACATAACACATTTCCGGATATTTTATCAATTTCGGTCATGAAAACTTCCACATTCGAAATTATTATGAACGTCAAAGTTGTAGATCTTTGATCTTATTTAATCTGGAACTTGAATCACCTCAATTCAATATCGGAGTATAAAGTTATGGTCAAAATATGAAAATTACGCAAAGTTGAAATTTTCGAAATTGTACTTCGTTATGACGCCATTTCAAGTTTCCAACCTCAAAAATCCAAATGTCAAGTCCAATTTTTGCCCTTATTTGTTCCACATTTAGTCCTGATTGATTCTGTTGAGTTCCAAAACTTTATTTATATGCAAAACACACAAAAACACATCAAAATATTCATAAAACTCGAGAAACCATGCAAAATATTACATTAAAGGGGCGATAAAAAATGATATATTTTCCGCTCATCAAGGTTGGGTCATATAGGCGTGAAACGCCTAACCCTATTGGTTAGGAATGGTTTAATACAAGATCTTACCATTGAACCCTATCCAACTTGTGAATCTTGCATTCGGAGAAAAATGACCAAAACTCCATTTTCGAGTGTAGGACACCGAGCAACGGACTTATTGGAACTGATATATTCTGATTTATGTGGTCCCATGAGTCAAACTGCTCACAGTGGTTTTTCTTACTTCGTTGCCTTTACCGATGATTTTTCACGGTATGGTTATATTTATTTGATGAAACATAAATCGAAACCTTTGAAAAGTTCAAAGAATTTCGAAATGAAGAGGAAAAAAAAACTAGTAAATATATTAAAGTTCTTCGATTTGATCGAGGCGGTGAATATATGAGTGGTGATTTCATTAATTATTTAAAGGAGAATGAGATTCTCACCCAATATACTCCTTCGGGTATTGCACAGCACAATCGAGTGTGAGAGAGGAGAAACCAGAAATTATTGGATATGGTCCAATCGATGTTGAGTTATATAGATTTGCCCTATTACTTATGTAATTATACTCTTTTAACTATCGCTCATCTTTTGAATAAGATTCTTTCAAAAGCTGTTCCTACGAATCCGTATGAGATATGGATGTTGGACAGTTATGACCCATAGCGTCATTATTTGTACAGATCATGGTGTTGTTGTATAAATTAACTATGTGACAAGGATATTGCGCTATTATCATTTGTGATTAGATCACCTAGATGTATAAATGATAGGAGGTCCCTATGATTAGTTCCGGGAGGGATTGAGATGATATGAGACAGTATCAGTCCTTGAAGGATTAATCATTAAATATCCCTAGTCGTAGTATTATAGAGACTGGACATCGATAATGCGGAATAGACTAGTATTGCACTTGTGCGCGTTGTGAGAGCACAACGGCATAGTTTTATATATTTAAGTATTGGATACTTATGCAAGTGTGATAGAAGGTTGTGTTTACCGATGGTGCAGAAACAGCTTCGCTCTGGATAGACCCCTCAGAATTCCATTGGTAGTATGACTATGTGTCTATGGAAGTCCGATATCAGGGTAGGTGTATTTGGTCTTAACCTGAGACTTGCATCGCTAATACTTGCGACAATCAATATGCTTTCGTTTTGGTCGTCCAGGGCTTTAACTGGTTCTGTGTACGCCTCTGCTGGGTATATCGAGAATCGTAGTGTATTGGTTGTGATGTCAAGATGGAATATCACTCCAGTCATAGTGGAGATGATGTCACGTAGGAACGGTACTAGTGCTCTTAAGTACTGCAGTCATCGGGATATTATGACTAGGTCATGTATGTCCGATTATAGAGACTAGTTACCAGACATCCGACATGTGCTTCGTACAGGGCAGACACATTCCAGCCCCAGGCCTAGCACGTGACATCCGATACTGGATCGCAATACGCAATACTACGTATACTATGTCTGACATAGATTATATATTCCAGTAAGAATATTTCTGGAGAATTGGGTAGGCACAGTGCTTTGCTAGAAGCCAACCATGTCTTGTAAATCGGTAAGCACGTGGTACGAGGTACGCACATATTCGGATAATCCGATGACCGTATTTACTGCCAACATATCCAGGGATCTCTTGGGTCGCTTCCCAAAGATTCACCAATGACAGTTGATTTAAATTAGAATTAATCTGGGATTAATTAAGAGAGAGAATTAATCTGAGATTAATTAAGATGGAGAAAAATTATTCTGGGATTAATTGAGGTATTATTTAATCTGGGATTAAATGTGTTCAGAAGAGAAGAACACGATTAATTTGGAATTAATCGGTAGAATAAATTTAATAGTTAAATTTGATTTTTCTATTTAATTTATTCGTATGGGCTAAAATTAATATATCAGATATATTAATATGAATTGGATTTCGTTACGAAATAAAGTCGGACTTTAATATGAACGAACGAATTAATTTAGAATTAATTCGTAAACGACGTTCGTATATATTTGCGAGGCATCGTTATTTAATTAAATTAGATTTAATTATTTAGCGACGAAAGTTCGTTTAATCGAATAAACGGATCCGAGCCGCGGCAAATGTTCATAGAGACATTTTGAATTTGAATTCAAAATGGTGGGGCCCACTTCACACATATCACACATGTGAAGTGGTGGTTGGAAAGTGGTTGGCATTTATGCCAAAACCACTTACTTTCCAACCACTTGGTTAGGTGAAACCAAATTACCCCAACTACATGGTTTTGGGTAAAAGGGTAAAACCTTTTAACAAAAGCAAAAAGCCTCTCTCTCTCTTCACCTTACACACTTGTAAAACATTTTGGAAATGAGAAACCCTAAAATCCTCTCCATGGGCGTGAGCCTCTTTCCTTCATCTCTTTGATTTTGTGGCAAAATCAACAAAGCTAGCACTTGGAGAAATCAACTAAGGTGATAGGGAAACTACTTCAAGAGTTGGAATAATCACTTAAAGCTTGGATCTTGGAGATCTCTTCTCAAAATTTTAAAGCTCAAATCCGTTCATTGTAAGTATATTCCGCAACTTATTTTGAATTTATGAACACTTTTTCTTGCTTATTAGATCCTTGGCATGTTCTAGGAACACTAACAATGGTATCAAGAGCCAATTTTAAGCATGAAAATTTAGTGTTCATGAGACTAAAATTTGGGGCTTTTGTGTTTTGAGCATGATTTCTTCAAATTGATGATTTGATCATGCTTAGATTTGTTAGACAGTAATGACCCATAGCGTCACTATTTTGTAAATGATATTGTATTATTGTACAAAATTAACTATGTAGTAATGAAATTGCCTTTTACCGTTTTGTAATTTATTTACTTTGATATATAAATGGTAAAAGTCCCTATGATTAGTTCCGGATTGTGATGATATGAGACAGTATCAATCCATAAAGGTTTAATCATTAAATATCCCTAGTCGTAGTATTATCGAGATTGGACATCGATAATGCGGAATAGACTAGTACTGCACTCGTGCATGTTGTGAGGGCACAACGACATAGTTCTCATATATTTAAGTATAGGATACTTATGCAAGTGCGGTAGGAGGTTGTGTTTTACCGATGGTACGGAAAACAGCTTCGCTCTGGATAGACCCCGCGGAGTCCCATTGGTAGTATGTCTGCGTGTCTATGGGAGTCCGCTTCAGGGTAGGTGCATATGATCTTAACCTGAGACTTGCATCGCTAGTACTTACGACAATCGGTAAACTTTAGTTTTGGTGGTCCAGGGCTTTAACGGGTTCTGTGTACACCTCTTCTGGGTTTAACGAGAATCGTAGTGTATTGGATGTGATGTCAAGATGGAATATCACTTCAGACATATTGAGAAGATGATCGCGAGGGATACAGAACTAGTACTCTATAATGGTTGCAACCATCGGGATAATATGACTAGGTCAGGATTATCCGATTCAAAGAGACTGGTTGCTTGATGTCCGATATGTGTATCGTACGGGGCAGACACATCTCCAGCCCCAGGCCTTACATGTGATCATCCGATACTGGTTCCATATACATTATACTACGGTATGCTACGCCTGTTATAGATCTTATATTCCAATAAGAATATTTCTAGAGAATTGGGTAGACATGGCGTTTTGCTAGAGGCTAACCTTGTCTTGTAAATCGGGAAAAATGTAGTACTTGGTACGTACGTGTTCGGATAGTTCGACAACCGGATTTACTGCCAACATATCTAGGGATCTCTTGGGTCGCTTCCCGAAGATTCACCAATGACGTATGATTCAAACTCGATTAATCTTGGATTAATTACGGAGAGACTTTATCTTGGATAAAGTACTATATAAAGAGAGAGAACGGTAATTTGGAATTAATCGTAAAATTATTATATTCGATATAATAATCGAAATTCGATTTCGACGCGAAATTAAAATTAGATTTTAATTCGGGCAAACGAGTTAATTTAGAATTAATTCGTTAGCGACGTAAATAATAATTTCGCTAGGCGCAATTATTTATTTAAATTCGATTTAATTAACGTCGCGACGTAAGTTCGGTATTTCGGAAATATCGGACCCGAACGCGTGAGTGCACGTGGGCCCACTTTCATTTGGAAACGTGTGGGGCCCACATGACACATGTCATTATATGCATTATTTTATTGTTGATGCATTGCATGGAGATAGTGTACAATGCACTCAAGGGTATTGCATGGAAATTGAGTGTTTGACACTCTAAGCCTTGCATGGTTTGTGTCATAAGTTTATTATTATTTAATAAATATTATGGCATAAATATAAATTGATTTTTGTAACAAAAAATCATATCTTTCTCCCTCTCAAATTACCGAAACAGTGAGCAAGTTTTGGCTCTCCATTTCTTCATTTGTTTTGTGGCAAGACTAGAAGAAAGTGTACAAGTTTGGAACTTTAATTCACAACTTTGGCTAGCACCATCAAGGGATCATACAAAGGTGTTATGGGAAACTCATCTTAGAGCTTGGAAGGATCAAACATTGCTTGGAGCTTCTCTTTTCTGCTTGGCCGAATCCTTCACTGCACAAAGGAGAAAGTTTTGTTTCATCAACGCATCCGCATTCCGATCTTTGTGAGTATGATTCCGCCATACTTCAATATTGTTCATTCTTTTATATATATTTTGCTTGTGCTTTTGATCTTGGGACATGGATTATTTTTCCAACAATGGTATCATTGAGCTTAAAGAGCATGCAAATATATTAGGATGTTATTTTGGGAAAATTGTTTGAAGCATGATTTGATGAGTTTGCTTGATTAAATATGCTTAGATGTATGTTATATAGATTATACATCATCAATTTCATGGAAAATAAATTGGATTATTTTTCCAACCCAAATGAGGCTTGGCCGAATACATGCAAGCATGTGGACTAGATGATTTTTAATTTTAAAGACATTAGATGACTTGAAATAATATGGAATGATGATTTGTAACTCGATTGGATTGAAAACGAAATCGGAACCATTTTAATCACCTTGGCCGAATGCTTGATGGAGTATTAGGGACTTGATTTTTTGATTAAATAATGTTGGACATATATTTAAGATAAAAATATGATTAATGGATTAATTTGATATTTTGGGAATATTGATTTAAAGGATTAATCATGAAAATACACTTTAATTAATTAAGTTATAAAATTTGGAATTTTAAAATTTGGTTAATTGGGCTTAAATTGGAATTGGCCCTAAAACTATTATATTTGGACATAAATGGGCTTGGTTGGGCCAAGTAGATTTGGACCATTTGGATTGGATCCAAAATGGGCCTAAATCATACCATTTAAGTCCAAATGTAATAAATGGGCTTTTATGTTTAATTGGGCCTTATGGGCTTGATATTGATTTTAAGGCAAATGAGGGTGATTCCTTATTGGGCTTGGAAATTGGGTTTGACCCACATTGACCAAGGCCCAAGCCTAATAAAATCAATAGAAAGCCCATCGGACTTTAATTAAACGGACATTAGATGTTAGTTGGGCTTTGAGACCCAATAGTACTAGATTTGGAATCTAAGTTATAAAAGCACAATAAAAGTGTAAATATTTAATTTAGAATTAAATAATAGGATTAGTATTGAATACGACTTAAATTGGATTTAACAAGTAGTTCGATATAATTCATGAATTCATACGATAAGTATTTATTCTCAAAACGAGTTGGACTCGCGCAAATGCAAACAATTGTTTGAACATTGTATTGTCACCTAATTAAAGACTAATTAATTGGATTTGATTGGTTGTATAACATGCCTTGAATGAATGAATATGGATGTGTTGAATGAATAGTGTATATCGGATGGATATTAGAAGGGAAGGGTAATTTTAGAAATTATTGTAAATTTGGAATTTATAAATTGGACCTGCGTGTCCAGCCTTATCTCTTTATCTCTTTATATTCTCTTCTCACCTAATTCCCCTCAATGTAAATGAGGTTTCTCTTATTGTATTATGTAATTGGGTAGAAGTAGAATAGTGCTAGCGGGGAGAGGAAAGGGAGTGATTTGTTCTAGGAACAAGTTGTTTATATATCCATCCGCATATCACTATTACTTTACTTTACGCACTTTATGATGTTTTAGAAGCATGCTTAAGGGTGTATGATGATGAGACCTAACAAAGATAAATTAATTGGTTGCCAATTACGCGAAAAATCCCTCAAACAATATTAAGCGATTTTCCTTCCGTTGAATGATTCTTTCTCAAGATCCGAAATTGGCATTGGTTTGTTGGCCAAAGTCAAGACCTTTGTCAATTGAGGATGTGTTTGAATCATGAGAGTTTTGTTCCACATCGGTGTCCTGTCCAAGTTGTGATTTGTTGGCCAAAGTCAAGATCACTTCTTGTCCATCGACATTGATTACGAAACTTTCCTTGTCAATGGGTCCCGCTTAACTGGAATCATTAGGTTTGTTGTGCCAAAGCCAAGGCTTAGTTGATTCAGAGGAAATGGTTAGGAAAATGTATTGGATACATTGACATATGTATTAGATATATATGTTTCGGACTTGGATGTCCACCTACCGGATCTAGGAATTGGATGGGATCCAATTGATCTTCGAGATCTACCTAGTTAAATATCATACAACTTGTTGGCCAAGTCAAGGTTGTGTGTTATTTAACGGGATCCTAGCCCACTAGGAAATTGGATTTCCCGAGTACTCAACAGAGGGTAGAGACTTGTAGAAAATAGTGGGAGGCTAGTATTGAGTTTGCAATTTCATTCAGATACTTAGCTTTACGCGCTTACAAAATTTATTTCGTCAATATTTTAACATTAGTTGGACTAATAAAATGTTATTTTTCTTGTAACAGTTTGACTGTACCCATTTTATCGTTAACTAGATAGTTGGACTATCGTAGTTAAGATGGCAAGCAAGGTAAATGTCCGAGACATCATCATGGGTGACAATGTCTTTAAGGGGATAAACTTTGCTGATTGAGAAATGAACCTAAGGATAGTCCTTGGGGCGGAGAAGATACTGTATACGATACAAAGACCTCTCGGGCCTAAGCCCACTGAGCCACTTGAGCTGGAGTTATGGAAAACTCACAGTGATGATTGTGACACGGCTCAGTCGATCATGCTTGCTTCAAGACTCAACACTTTCGTCGCCAAAATAGGGACTTGGATCCTTATCATATGATGGCAAGATTGCAAGATCTTCACCGCACTAATAAGCGGATGGCGAGGTACGAGTTGGTGAAGAAAATCTTTCGCTCCCGTATGACTGATGGTAGTTCTGTTGAGGTCCATGGGACTCAAATGATAGCCGATATTGATGAACTGGCTAATATGGGTATAGTCTTGGAGGCTGAGCTGGCTATAGATGTACTTCTACAGTCACTACCCGATACTTGGAAACAGATTGTCATCAATTACAAACTGATGAATTCGGATGACACTCTTGGAGAGTTATTGTCGATTCTCAAGGAGTCAGAGAAAGAACTTCTGAAAGGCAACAAGCGCGAGGCGCACTTTGCAACAACATCTCAAACGCCGAAAGCTGGGCTCAAGGCAACTGGGGGTGTTAAGAAGAAAAAGCATAAGAACAAAGGCAAAGCCAAGTCAACAAAGGCTTCTGGGAAGCCAAGGGACAAGTCTCAAGATGTTTGCCTGAAATGCGGCAAGAAAGGTCACTGGAAGCGTGACTGGCCGCATGAACAAGGGACATAAGGAGGACATACAGGCGGGCAAGGCACCGCCTCAGGTATGTTTGTTATTGAGATAAATATGACTACTTCTAGTCTTAATAAAAATTGGATTTTTGATTCTGGCTGTGGTTCTCATATTTGTACTGATGTGCAGGATCTGCATGATAGCAGGAGACTGGCTTCGGGGGAGGTTGATCTACGAGTTGGAAATGGAACTTCTGTTGCTGTTTTGGCCGTAGGCACTTTTGTTTTGGAACTGCCCTCGGGGCATGTACTTAAACTTTTGAACTGTTATTATGTTCCTAGTTTAACTAAGAATATAATTTCTGTATCTTTGTTAACCCAGTATGGGTACACTTTTGTATTTAAAAACACCAGGTGTTATTTATATAAAAATGATGCAGAAATTTGCAGTGCTGATGCAAATAATGGTCTTTATATTTTGAATATAAATGAATCTCCAAAATGTAAAATAAAAACAAAAGGCTCAAAATGAGTAATCCAAAGAAAGAAGAAACTTATTTGTGGCATTGTCGTCTGGGACACATCAACAAGACTCGCATATCCACACTTTCGAAGAGTGGGTACTTGGACGGATTTGATCCAAATTCATATGACGTCTGCGAATCCTGTTTATTAGGCAAAATGCCTAAATCACCTTTTAGTGGAAAAGGTGAACGCGCCACTGAACTGTTAGCCCTCGTTCATAGTGACGTTTGTGGGCCCATGTCTAGCCAGGCTAGAGGTGGATATCGATACTTCGTAACCTTTACGGATGATGCATCACGTTATGGTTATGTGTATCTAATGATGCACAAGTCGGAAACTTTTGAGAAATTCAAAGAGTTTCGACACGAAGTTGAAAAACAAACAGGCAAGAGTATTAAAACATTACGGTCGGACCGTGGTGGCGAATACTTAAGTAATGAGTTTCAAGATTACTTGAAAGAATATGGTATTCTTTCACAATGGACTCCTCCTGGAACACCACAATTAAATGGTGTGTCTACTGAACGGAGAAACCGTACCTTGCTTGACATGGTAAGGTCGATGATGAGTCGCACTGAGCTACCTATATCCTTCTGGGGACATGCATTAGAAAGTGCAATTCTTATTTTGAATAAGGTTCCGTCAAAGTCTGTTGAACAGACTCCGTATGAGATATGGACAGGAAAGAAACCAGGTTTCTCATTCCTGAAGATTTGGGGTTGCTGGGCATACGTCAAACGTTTGGAAGGTACCAAACTTGAACCCAAATCAGATAAATGCCTATTTGTTGGATATCCTAAGGAAACCAAAGGATATTACTTCTATTACCCACAAGAGAACAAAGTATTTGTTGCTCTACATGCGGTTTTCCTTGAGAAGGAATTCATAAAATAGTGCAGTGTTTAGTGGGAGGAAAGTAGAACTCGACGAAATCGAGTCGTAGTGATACTGTTCCTGGCAATGAATCAAGAACGGAACATGAACAGTCCATCCAGGATGAGACTGAACCACAATCTTCAATTACACAAGGACTACGTAGGTCGGAGAGAGTCAGGGTAATACCTGAGAGGTATGGATTCCTGATCTCGCCTCATGTAGATATTAATCTTATTGAGGATACTGAACCGGCTACGTATAGGAAGCGATACAAGGTATCGAATCCACTTTATGGCAAGAGGCCATGAAGGCCGAAATGGATTCCATGTATACCAACCAAGTTTGGACACTGGTTGATGCACCAGAAGGCGTAAAGCCTATTGGATGCAAATGGGTCTTCAAGAAGAAGACAGACATGGATGGCAACATACAAACGTACAAAGCTAGGCTTGTAGCGAAGGGGTATCGTCAACAACTTGGAGTTGATTATGACGAAACTTTCTCACCTGTTGCCATGATTAAATCCATTCGGATAATGCTTGCAATAGCTGCATATTACGATTACGAAATATGGCAGATGGACGTTAAAACCGCTTTCCTTAACGGAAACCTGTTGGAGGATGTTTATATGCAACAACCTGACGGTTTTATCGCACCAAGACTTGCAAACAAGGTTTGTAAGTTAAATCGGTCCATTTATGGACTGAAGCAAGCATCGAGGTCATGGAACCAACGTTTTGATGAGGTCATAAAAGAATATGATTTCATTCAAAACGTAGATGATCCTTGTGTATATAAGAAGGTTAGTGGGAGTGCACTGACTTTTATTGTCCTTTATGTCGACGATGTATTGCTTATAGGCAATGACATTCCCATGTTAACGTCGTGTGAAAGCTTGGCTTTCATTGAAATTCTCCATGAAAGATCTGGGAGAAGCAGCTTTTATTCTAGGAATAAAGATCTACCGGGATAGATCTAGAAGGCTACTTGGACTCTCCCAGAGTACATATATTGATAAAGTGTTGAAGAGATTCAACATGGATCAGTCCAAGAGGGGACTGTTGCCAACATCACATGGCGTCTTTCTATCTAGGGACATGTGTCCTAAAACACAAGATGAGAGAGACAACATGAGTCGGACTCCGTTCGCCTCGGCAGTCGGATCGATCATGTATGCCATGATATGTACACGACCTGATGTGTCCTATGCTTTGAGCATGTGCAGTCGATATCAGGCCGATCCAGGACAGGATCACTGGATGGCGGTTAAGAGTATCCTTAGGTATCTTAAAAGAACTAAGGATGTTTTCTTAATCTATGGAGATGGAGAACTTGAGGTATCTGGATATACCGATGCAAGTTTCCAAACCGACAGAGACGACTTCAAGTCGCAAACCGGGTACATATTTTGCTTGAATAACGGAGCAGTGAGCTGGAAATCTTCCAAGCAAGATACTGTTGCCGATTCAACAACTGAAGCAGAGTACATTGCAGCAGCTGAAGCAGCACAAAAGAGGCAGTTTGGATCCGTAAATTTCTAATTGGATTAGGAGTAGTTCCGTTAGCAGCTGAGCCCGTTCCATTGTATTGTGACAATAGTGGGGCTATAGCACAGGCTAAGGAACCAAGGTCTCATCAACGATCCAAACATGTTCTTCGACGATTCCATCTGATTCGAGAGATCATACATCGTGGCGATGTGAAGATCGAAAAGATCGCATCAGAGGATAATATTGCAGATCCGCTGACGAAGGCTATTCCTCGGGAAAGTTTGAGCGACATGTACATAGTTCAGGTATTAGATGCTTGAGTGACTGGCTATAGGCCAAGTGGGAGATTGTTAGACAGTAATGACCCATAGCGTCACTATTTTGTAAATGATATTGTATTATTGTACAAAATTAACTATGTAGTAATGAAATTGCCTTTTACCGTTTTGTAATTTATTTACTTGATATATAAATGGTAAAAGTCCCTATGATTAGTTCCGGATTGTGATGATATGAGACAGTATCAATCCATAAAGGTTTAATCATTAAATATCCCTAGTCGTAGTATTATCGAGATTGGACATCGATAATGCGGAATAGAATAGACTAGTACTGCACTCGTGCATGTTGTGAGGGCACAACGGCATAGTTCTCATATATTTAAGTATAGGATACTTATGCAAGTGCGGTGGTAGGAGGTTGTGTTTTACCGATGGTACGGAAAACAGCTTCGCTCTGGATAGACCCCGCGGAGTCCCATTGGTAGTATGTCTGCGTGTCTATGGGAGTCCGCTTCAGGGTAGGTGCATATGATCTTAACCTGAGACTTGCATCGCTAGTACTTACGACAATCGGTAAACTTTAGTTTTGGTGGTCCAGGGCTTTAACGGGTTCTGTGTACACCTCTTCTGGGTTTATCGAGAATCGTAGTGTATTGGATGTGATGTCAAGATGGAAGTATCACTTCAGACATATGGAGAAGATGATCGCGAGGGATACAGAACTAGTACTCTATAATGGTTGCAACCATCGGGATAATATGACTAGGTCAGGATTATCCGATTCAAAGAGACTGGTTGCTTGATGTCCGATATGTGTATCGTACGGGGCAGACACATCTCCAGCCCCAGGCCTTACATGTGATCATCCGATACTGGTTCCATATACACTATACTACGGTATGCTACGCCTGTTATAGATCTTATATTCCAATAAGAATATTTCTAGAGAATTGGGTAGACATGGCGTTTTGCTAGAGGCTAACCTTGTCTTGTAAATCGGGAAAAACGTAGTACTTGGTACGTACGTGTTCGGATAGTTCGACAACCGGATTTACTGCCAACATATCTAGGGATCTCTTGGGTCGCTTCCCGAAGATTCACCAATGACGTATGATTCAAACTCGATTAATCTTGGATTAATTACGGAGAGACTTTATCTTGGATAAAGTACTATATAAAGAGAGAGAGAACGGTTAATTTGGAATTAATCGTAAAATTATTATATTCGATATAATAATCGAAATTCGATTTCGACGCGAAATTAAAATTAGATTTTAATTCGGGCAAACGAGTTAATTTAGAATTAATTCGTTAGCGACGTAAATAATAATTTCGCTAGGCGCAATTATTTATTTAAATTCGATTTAATTAACGTCGCGACGCGAAAGTTCGGTATTTCGGAAATATCGAACCCGAACGCGTGAGTGCACGTGGGCCCACTTTCATTTGGAAACGTGTGGGGCCCACATGACACATGTCATTATATGCATTATTTTATTGTTGATGCATTGCATGGAGATAGTGTACAATGCACTCAAGGGTTTGCATGGAAATTGAGTGTTTGACACTCTAAGCCTTTGCATGGTTTGTGTCATAAGTTTATTATTATTTAATAAATATTATGGCATAAATATAAATTGATTTTTGTAAAAAAAAATCATATCTCTCTCCCTCTCAAATTACCGAAACAGTGAGCAAGTTTTGGCTCTCCATTTCTTCATTTGTTTTGTGGCAAGACTAGAAGAAAGTGTACAAGTTTGGAACTTTAATTCACAACTTTGGCTAGCACCATCAAGGGATCATACAAAGGTGTTATGGGAAACTCATCTTAGAGCTTGGAAGGATCAAACATTGCTTGGAGCTTCTCTTTTCTGCTTGGCCGAATCCTTCACTGCACAAAGGAGAAAGTTTTGTTTCATCAACGCATCCGCATTCCGATCTTTGTGAGTATGATTCCGCCATACTTCAATATTGTTCATTCTTTTATATATATTTGCTTTGCTTTTGATCTTGGGACATGGATTAATTTTTCCAACAAGATTATGCCTTAACTTGAGTTGTGCATGATTAGCTTAGATTTGAAATAAATTGATGGATCAAAAATTAAAAAAAATCTTTGCATGGCCGAATATGATTAGGCAGTGGACTGCAGTTTTTTGATTTGCTTGTAACATGAAATGATTGTGTTTAAATGCATGTTTAAATGTTTATGTTGGCTTTGATTGGATTTGGAATCAAAGTCAATAAAGTTTATGTTTAAAATCAAAGAGCATGTTGAGCATGAAATGAGAATTTAGGATTTCAATTTGTGCTTGAGCATGAATGATTGTGTTTGGCTTCAATTTGGTTGAGCATGAATTGGATTTGGATTAAGCATGATTAATTAAGTTTTAATTGGTATTTTGGAAATTATTGAGTTTAATTAATTTGTCATGGCCTAATACACTTTAATTAAAATAATTGTGATATTTGGAATATTATAATTATGTTAATAATCCTTTAATTATGAATTGGGCTAAAAGTGTTGTATTTGGGCTCCTTAATGGGCCTTGGTTTTGACTAAGTTTGGTTTTGGACTTTTGGATTGGATCCAATTGGGCCCAAACCAATTCCATAAAGTCCAAATATATCACTTGACCCTTTAAAGAATTTAATTGGGCCTAATGGGCCTAAATAATTTGTAGGCAATAAGGTGATTCCTATTGGGCCTTGTCATTTTGGGTTTGACCCATTAGGCCAAGCCCATGCCTAAGAATTAATTAAAAGCCCATTGGACTTTAATTAAATGACATGGATGTTATTGGGCCTTTGAGACCCATTAAGATTGGATTTGGAATCCAAGTCTTTAAGGCTTATAAGTTAGTGTCAATATTTAATTTAGGAATTAAATTTAGAATTAGTATTGAATACAAATAAATTGGATTTAAAGTTTTGTAGTTCGATATAATTCAAGAATACATACTTTAAGTATTTATTCTTAAACGAGTTGGACTCGTGCAAATCAAATCGTTGTTTGAACATTGGATGGTCATTAATTCAAAGATTAATTAATTGGATTAGAGATTGATTGAATAACATGATTTGTATGAATACATGAATGTGTTGTATGAATAATGTATATCGGATGGATAATAAAAGGGCGAGGGCACTTTTGGAAATTGTAATAAATTTAGATTTTATTTAAATTGGACCTGCGCGTCCAGCCTTTTTTCTCCTTTCTCATTGTATTTCTCTTCTCACCTATTCCCCTCAATGTAAATGAGGTTTCTTTATTGTATTAAGTAATTGGGTAGAAGTTAGAATAGTTCTAGCTGGGGAGAGGAAAGGGAGTGATTTGTTCTAGGAACAATTTGTGACATATCCATCCGCATATCATTATTTATTTATTTATACGCGCTTTATTATGTGTTTAGAATGCATGTTTAAGGGTGTATGATGATGAGACCTTACCAAAGATAATAAATTGGTTGCCAATTTGCACGCGAAAAACCCTCAAAACATATTAAGCATTTTTCCTTCCGTTGAGTGATTCTTACTCAAGATCCAAAGTTGGCATTGGTTTGTTGGCCAAAGTCAAGACCTTTTTCAATTGCGGATGTGTTTGAATCATGAAGGCTTTGTTCTATATCAGTGTCTTGTCCAAGTTGTGATTTGTTGGCCAAAGTCAAGATCACTTCTTGTCCATCGACATTGATTATGAAGCTTTCCATGTCAATGGGTTCCGCTTAACTGGGATCATTAAGTTTGTTGTGCGAAAGCCAAGGCTTAGTTGATTCAGAGGAAAAAGGTTAGGTAATATATTTGATATATTGGCATATATAAGATATATGTTTCGGACTTGGATGTCCACCTACTGGATCTAGGAATTGGATGAGATCCAATTGATCTTAGAGATCTACCTAGTTAAGTATCATACAATTTGTTGGCCAAAGTCAAGATTGTGTGTTATTTAACGGGATCCTAGCCCACTAGGAAACTAGGTTTCCCGAGTACTCAACAGAGGGTTGAGGCTCGCCGAAAAATAGTGGGAGGCGAGAATTAAATTTTCAATATTCGTTTAATTACTTGCCATACGCGCTCAATCAAATATCATTCGTCAAATAAATATTATTTATTAGTTGGACTAATATTTAATTATTGTTTTAATAAACAGTTGGACTATATCATTCACAAACTACTTCATTTATATTGATTATATAATTAGATTATAGTAATCAATATATTTAAATTTTACCCTTCATTTATAGTTGATTATATAATTGGATTATAGTAGTCAATATATTTGAATTTTACCGATAATTTATAGTTGATTATATAATTGGATTATAGTAATCAATATATATTTAATTTTAACCAATAAAAGTATACTTGATTATATAGTTGGACTATAGTAATCATTATATTAATAGTACCTGAAATCGTTGATTAATAGTTGGACTATTAGAATCAAGATGATTGAAAGATTAGTGTTTAAAACATAATCCTAGTGAAAATGTGTTTGAACGACTTTAATTTTCAAATTGGGAATAATTTCAGGATAGTCCTGAAAACTAGAAGTTACTTTATTTGATAAAATAACAATTAGGCCTAAGCCCAGAGTTAAGCAAATAGTAGAGCATGATCTTTGGAAGATTCATGTGATGATAACTTTAGTGCTTGATCCATTATACTTGTCAAAAGGACTCCTTAATTCCTAATCAGAACTAAGGATTAGATCCTTAAAGTATGATGAAGAAATTGAAGGATCATCATAGATCTATTCTTAGATCTTAGAAGTATTAAATTGCAATTAATAACTCTTGGAGAGTTAATGGCTATTCTCAAGGAGATAAAGCCAAAGTTTGCAATAGGCAAGCAGCGCAAGGCGCACCTTACTTCGATATTCTAGAAACCCAAGGCTTGGCCAAAGGCTTCTGGGATATAGAAAAGGGCAAAGGCAAAACCATTACTGTCTTCTAGGAAGACAAAGTACATATTCAAAGATGTCTACTTAAACTGTTGCAAATGGGATCACTGAAGCGTGACTGCCGTATGGACAAAGCAGACATGAAGGAATTGAAGACGAGCAAGGCTCTGACTTCAAATATGTTTGTCATAAATATGTTCACTACTAGTATTAAAATTGGATTTTAATACTAAGTGTGATACATAAATATGCATTGATGTGCAGAATCTGCTATGAGCAGGATACTGACTTCAATTGAGAATTAATCTTTGAATCGGAAATGGCGAAAGTCGCTGTTTTAATCCCGAGATACCTAAGTTTAGGAACTACCCTTCGGGTGTGTACTTAAATTAGGAAACTGTTATAATGTAACTAGTTTGACAAGAAACATTATCTCTATATCGAGTATAACTCGTTACGAGTACACCTTTATATTCTAGAACACTAAAGTGTTTTATTTTATAAAGATGACATTGAGATAAACACATTAGATGTGAATAACAGTATTTATATTTTGATTATAAATAAATCTCAAACATATAACATGACAAACAAATAGCTCAAACTGATTTGATCAGATGAGACTTATTTGTGGCAGTGTTGTCTGGGACACAATCAAACAAGACTCGTATATCCACACTTTTGAAGAGTGGATACTAGGACGGATTTGATTCCATTCAAATGAAGTCTACGAATCTAGTTTATTGGGCAAAGTTCCTAAAACACCTTTACTTGGTAAAAGTATAAGTGCCACCGATCTTTTAGCCCTTGTTCATAGTGACGTAAGTGGGCCCATGTCTAGCTAGGCTAAAGGTGGATATGAATATTTCGTGACCTTTATGGATGTGGCATTGCGTTATGGTTGTGTTTCTTTTGAAGAACACAAATCGGAAACTTTTAGAGTTTCGACACGAAATAGACGAACAGATCGGCTAAAGTATTAAAACATCATGGTTTGACCATGATGAAAATACTTAAGCAATAAATCTCTCATAAACTTGAAAGAGTATAGTATTCTTTCAATGAGGACTCCTCCTGGAACACGTCAATTTGACGGTGTGTCCAAACGGAGAAATCGAATTTTGTTGGACATGATAAGGTTAATCATGAGTCGCTCTGAGCTACCATTTTCCTTCAAAAGGGATAAGCATTAACAGTGAAATACTTATTTTGAATAAGGTTCCATAAAAATCTGTTTGACAGATTTCATATTAGATATGAACAAGAAAGAAACTGGGCTTTTCACTCCTGATGATTTGGGAATGATAGGCATACGTTTGGATGATACCAAACTGGAACCCAAATTGGATAAGTGCCTAATGTAATTGGTTATCCTAAGGAAACCAAAGTATAGTACTTATACAACTCACTAGAGAACAATGTAATTGTTGCTCACCATGCGGTTTTCCTAAGAGGAATACCGATATGCAGTGGTAAGTGGGAGGATAGTAAAACTCGATGAAAAATCGGAGTTATACTGTTCAAGACACCAAGTCCTTATTGGAACACAAACAGTTCATCAAGGATGAACCTATACCAATAATCTTCGAATACACAAGAACAACGTAGATCAGAGAGAGTCAGAAAACAATATGGGGTATGAGTTTCTGATCTCACCTCATAAAGATGTCAATCTTATTGAGGAATATGAGGAAGTGATACAAGGTATTGACTCCCTATTATGGCAAAGTGCCATGAGTCCGAAATGGATTCCATGTATGACAACTATGTTTGGACACTAGTTGTTGTACCGCAAAGTATTGTGCCTAATGGTACTATATAAGTCTTCAAGGAAGACATACGTGGATGGCAGCATACTAACATACTAAGCTAGGCTTGTAGACGAAAGATATCATTATCAACATTGTGTTGATTACAACGAAATCTTTTACCTGTTGCCACGTTAAATCCATTGGGATAATACTTGCTGATGTTGCATGTTTCATTCATGAAATATGGCAGCTGAACGTCAAAATTGCTTTCCTTAAACGGAAACCTCTTTGAGGATGTTTATAACATCCTAACGGTTTTGTCGTACCAAAACTAGCAAACAAGGTTTGCAGGTTATTCAATCCATGTTTGGATTGAAGCAAACATTAGGTTCTTGGAACTATCGTTTTGATGTAATCATAATGGTGTATGATTTGATTCAAAACGAATATGATTCTTGTGTATATAAGGAGGTTAGTGGGAGCGCACTGACAATGATGTCCTAAATAATGAGATATGTCATTTCTTGGAAATGATATTCCAATATTATAATCGTGAAAGCTTGGCTTTCATGAAAACTCTACGTAGAATTCTTGGGAGAAACAACCTTTATTCTAGGATAAAAATCTACTGGGATAGATTTAAAGTTGTTAACACTCTCTGAGAACTCGTACATTGAAAAATGTACGTGACTTGGTGTCTCATACGCGTTGAGCATATGGAGTCACAAACAGGTCAATCCAAGTGATAGTCACTGGATTGATAATAAGAACATCCGTTAGTATTTTATAGAAATAATGATGATGTCTTAAACTATGGAGATGGAGAACTTGAAGTGACTGGGAACACTGTTGCAAGTTTCCTAACCGATTAAGCGACTAAAAGTCGTAACAACGGTACTATACAGTTTGAATAACGGTACAGTGAGCTGGAAATCTTCCAAGCAAGATGATGTTGCCGAATAAACAAAAAATGCGGGTTATTGTTGCGGCTGAGGCAGCTTTAGAAGCCATTTGGGTCGATGATATATCTAATTAGATTAGATATAGTTCTGTTAGCAGCTGAGCTAGGCGTCAGCACAAGCTAAAGAATTAATGGTCTCATCAACGATCCAGATATATACTTCGACTATTCATCTGATTCGTTCGGATCATAAATCGTGGCGATGTGATGATCAAATAAATCGCATCAGACGATAATCATGCAAATCCGCTGACAAAAGCCTTTCCTCAGCAGTTTGAGCGAACCGTACATAGTTCGGGTGTAAGACACTCGAGTGACTGGCTATAGGCCAAGTGGAAATTGTTGGACAGTTATGACCCATAGCGTCACTATTTTGTACAGATCATGGTGTTTGTTGTACAAATTAACTATGTGACAAGGAGATTGCGCTCTTATCATTTGTGATTAGATCACCTAGATGTATAAATGATAGAGGTCCCTATGATAGTTCCTGGATTGAGATGATATGAGACAGTATCTGTCCTTGAAGGCAATCATTAAATATCCCTAGTCGTAGTATTATCGAGACTGGACATCGATAATGCGGAATAGACTAGTATTGCACTTGTGCTCGTTGTGAGAGCACAACGGCATAGTTCTTATATATTTGGGTATGGGATACTATGCAAGTGGGATAGAAGGTTGTGTTTACCGATGGTGCAGAAACAGCTTCGCTCTGGATAGACCCCTCAGAATTCCATTGGTAGTATGACTATTGTCTATGGAAGTCCGAAATCAGGGTAGGTGTATTTGGTCTTAACCTGAGACTTGCATCGCTAATACTTGCACAATCATATGCTTTGTTTTGGTCATCCAGGGCTTTAACCGGTTCTGTGTACGCCTCTGCTGGGTATATCGAGAATCGTAGTGTATTGGGTGTGATGTCAAGACGGAAGTATCACTCCAGTCATAGTGGAGATGAGGTCACGTAGGATACGGTACTAGTGCTCTTAAGTACTGCAGTCATCAGGATATTATGACTAGGTCATGTATGTCCGATTATAGAGACTAGTTAACAGACATCCGACATGTGCTTCGTACGGGGCAGACACATTCCAGCCCCAGGCCTAGCACGTGACATCTGATACTGGATCGCAATACGCAATACTACGTATACTACGCCTGACATAGATTATATATTCCAGTAAGAATATTTCTGGAGAATTGGGTAGGCACGGTGCTTTGCTAGAAGCCAACCATGTCTTGTAAATCGGTAAGCACGTGGTACGAGGTACGCACGTATTCGGATAATCCGATGACCGTATTTACTGCCAACATATCCAGGGATCTCTTGGGTCGCTTCCCAAAGATTCACCAATGACAGTTGATTTAAATTAGAATTAATCTGGGATTAATTAAGAGAGAGAATTAATATGAGATTAATTAAGATGGAAAATATTAATCTGGGATTAATTGAGGTATTATTTAATCTGGGATTAAATGTGTTCGGAAGAGATAGAGAACGCGATTAATTTGGAATTAATC